>JAJOOR010001240.1:0-103445 GCA_036250505.1 Solanum acaule
GATTTTTCTCCTTCTTTTCTCCAACTCTAAACCTCCTAAACATTAAGGTTTCCAGCCCCAACACTTAGGATCATCAATCTCCTCAACACACAATAGAAAACAACTCAAAAACCAACCGGAAACATGTCCCAAATCACAAGGGATTTCAACAACAAAATCAACAACATAACCAACAACTCCAAACAATACAACTATCAACTTCAACAAACATAATCAATCTTTTCTCAATAATAAAAATGAGTTTGGTGTGTGGGGGAAAGGATCAACCCAACACTATGAACTCACATACCTCAATAGGGATCACCCCCGACGATTTCCACGACGGAAACTTGCTTGATCTCCTCTTTCTCTTCTTCTTCTCCTCTTCACTCTCAAGCCCTATCTCTCACTCTTTTAAAAAATGGGACAAAACTGATCAAAAATCAGTCCAACACTACAATATAACCAATAGAATTGGTTAGTGAAAAGACCAAAATGCCCTTAAAAATTTCCGGACGGATTCCCTATCCAACTGCCCAACTTCCAAAGGATATATCTCACTCATACGAACTCGGAATCGAGCATACTTGGCGGCGTTGGAAAGATCATTCCTCGAGCTTCGCAAAAATAACTGGACCTACTCCTAACTCATCCTTAGCTGGGAGTTACGACTGCTCAAAGTTGGCCAAAAATTCACTTTTCCACACTTAGCCAAAATTTCCAAATTTTCAAAATTCTTTCCAAAATGACTATTTCCGATTCTAAGCCTCTTCCAAGCTATTTCAAATTGTCGGATGTTACAATCACTTTCCACTTCATTAACAATATTTCATCAAGCCTTCTTTATTCAAGGCATCACCTTAATAGAGCAAGTTCAAGATTATGGATTACGTGATCTTGGGATTACAGACCAATCACAACAACATGTAAATCATTCAAACCTCAACAATCAAGTACATATGAAATTTCACGATACAACTCAATGACTATCAATAACTATTAAGAGTCTTTCTATCATATAGAACATGCCATAACCTACCTCCACTAAAGAATTAAAGTCAAGCAAGCTAATTTCACAATGTTTTTCCTTTCCTCAATGTCCCACAACGTTTTCAATATATCAAGTATACAATATTCATAAGCAAACGAGTCTATAGACACCCATATTTCTATATGTATAGCCTAAACCAATACCATCCAAATCTATAATCAAATTCCAAAATTTTGGTACCAACTATTATAACAAGTCTCATACGTCTCAAAATTTCAAGCCTAAGATTATGTATTAATCCTCCAAATAACTTAATCTAATGATATTCATATAATACAATACACCTTATATTTAATTTCTATCTCAATATATCAAAACTTGATTTATAGTATGATATCTTACGATGAAATTTCAACCCAACACACAGACCGTATATATATATATATATATATATATATATATATCAAAATTTTATAAATAAAACTTAGATGTAAACTGTAATGACCCGAAAGGTCGTTTTTGAGAATATTCATAAAATTAGCATTTTACCCCTCTTGATAATTGCCCCGAGTAATTTTTGATTAGTCGGTGAAGCTGATTTGAAAATTATGAATTATTCGATAACTACAGTTATTTAATTGATGGATATATATTAAATAATTTATTTATTTAGTTGGTGGTTAATGGATCAATGTCATAATTTATTTAAAACTCTATACCATTTGATTCATATATATTAAAATAAGTTAACAGAAATTGTCACTTTTAGTATATAATTAATTTAGAAAAGAAAGGAAATCAGAAATTACATGTGAAGCGGCCGCCGGCATGGGAACCGTCCAATTCTCGTCCAGGTAAAAGGCTTACCTCTGTGTCCATAATTAGTTACGAGCAATAAATTCTAGTGTATATATATTGATATAGAATAGTATTATAGTAATGAAAATTATGTATATATATGAATTGAAATTTGGAAAGTGGCAGCAACTCTTTTAAGTTGGGGGAGACAATTCTGACGGGCATCATTACCTAATGATGGCCAATAATTGGATAAGAATGGATTAGATGATTAGAGGTTAGAGAATGAGTGAATCGATCATTCTGGAATTGTAAATTTTGTTGATTAACGTATCATCTTACATTCTGCTTTGATATTTTATTTTATTTTATGATCCTTTCTTATAATTATTATATTAGGATTCAAGTTTTGATATATTGAGATATGTAATTAAACATTAGATGTATTGTATTAAATGAATACAATTAGATTTATGATATTGGAGAAGTTGAAACTTAACCCTAGGCTTGGAATTTGGAAATATGTGAGTTGACATGTTGATTGACATCAAGATTTAAGATCTTGGTTATAGATTTGGGTGAGTTCTTGGGTCTAGGCTAGAAATGTAGTGGATGTTGTTAGTTTCAAAATCTTATAGTGGTCATTTATTTGAAAAGATTGCTTTGAGTTGGAAGTTTAATTAACAAAAGGGAAAGGCTCAAGTTTCGGAGTGAACTCTTGATCAATTGAGGCAAGTAAATTTCTAAACCCTTGTTAAGTGCATAAAATCATGTATTTCCTTGTGGTATGTGTTGGAGAGTAATGGAACTTGGTGATGGATTGACTTGTTCATATTAAATAATTCTAATAATGAAAAATGGGTAATAAAATGTAATGTGATTAATTATTGGTGTGATGTGTTGAGTCTTGACAACAGTGAATTTGGGATTTTGAATCTTATTAGTTTGAGATCTTTCTTTCTTTTTGAGGTTTTTATAGAAACAAGATAACCCTTTTTTTTTTTTACATTTTCTTGATTCTCAAAAGGGTCATTTTCTTGTTTCTATTTAGCCCCTTTTGGAGCTTATCTCTTATTTTTATCAAGAAAGTTTGTATTTTTATGCAACTGATTATGGTTTGAAGTTTGTTTTGTTTCTGGATTATAGTTTCTGAAGTGACAGAAAATAAGCTATAGTTTAGCTAGCTGCATTTTGTTGGGATCTGTTGCTGATTAAGGGGCCGTTTGGTTATTGGATAAGGGCAAAGCTAATATAACTTGGTTATTTATGTATTAATTTTATACCATATTTGGTTTGTAAATAGAAATAAAATTATTCATGTATAAATTTTATACAATGTTTGGTTGGTGTCTCCAAATGTTGTATAAAAGTTATTCATGTATTGATTTTATGTGGTGTTTGATTGCATTTTTGTAATTCTACATAATTAATACTTACATAACTTATGAAGAAATCTATATATATTTTTTTGCGGGGAAGAAGGTGAAATAAATTATGAGGATATTAGTTATACATAGATTAAAATAATAAAATTACATATTTACCCTTAATTTGTTTACTTAATTATTTGTTTGTAATTAATAATGTATATTAATATTAATTCACAAGATTGAGGAGTCATTTTTTTTTTTTAAAAGAAGGACTGGCCTAACTCAAACTTTTTTAGTTTCGTTATTGTGTCCCCTCCCCCGACCCGAACTGTTGCATTTTATTATTTATGCGCATCACACTGTAGATTTCTGCCCCCCGCCCCCCCTCCCCCCGGGGCATGTTGCATTATATCTTGGATACAAGCTTTATAATTTCAGATTTTTTTAAATAACGTATATATTAATTTACAATAAATTAAGTAATCAATAATTAATAATATATGCATTATAATTTCTACATAAACAATATCAACATAACTAATATTTGTATAATTAATATCTACATAATCAATACCTATATAACCAATACCTACATAATCAATATATGCATAATACCTACAAATAGCAAAACTGAATAAATAAACTTATGTTTTTTGTTATTCCATTTCTGTTATCGTTATTGTCCCTTCCAAGATATACCTTCTAACTTTCCCTATTTCTAAAGGAAGAAAGAAGGAGAGCCTCTTTTGTTTAGCTTTCTTGCACTTTAATTATTGTAGTATTTTGTTGTAGTGACTGTTCCTTTTTTGTATGATTTCTTGGACATTTTGTCTTGGCTTCTTCTCTCTCCCGTTGTTTTCTTTTTTCCGAACTGCTTTTACTTGAGCCGAAGATGTATTGGAAGAAACCTCTCGATCTCCTAAGATAAGGGTAAGGTATGCATACACACTACCCTCCCCAGAATGATTATGTTGTTTGTGGAAAAGCAATTATGATGGAAAGTTCCTTCATGAATAAAATCCATCACTCATTCCACTGTCAAGCTGTTGTAACGACATTTAAAACTCAAAATACTTTAGACATTGTGGATATCAATACATTATAAAAATTATAAGAATTATATAGTTCATATGTATTGACCCTAGTTAATACCAACCCAAGAGAATCATGTATCAATGTTGTAGTTCGTATCATGTGTTATGCCTATTTGATAACTTGAGAATGATTACTTATATTTATTAAGTATTAATATAACCTTTAAGTAATTTTATTAATTATTATATTTAAATAAATTTAAATCATATATTTAAATAGTTTTAACTGTAATTAAAAAAATATTTCAATAATGACAGTCAAAACTCAAAGTACTTTAGTAAAGATTGACATCGATACATCATTGATAATGATCCTAATTAATAACAATCCAATAGATTCATGCATCAATATTGTAGAATTTTGCCTCTATGTCACATTGTTTTGATAGTCTGAATCATTACCTTTTTTATTATAACAACTTATCAATTATTATATTTAAATATTTTAACAATGACATAAATTTAAAACACTTTGGACATATTAAGCTAAGAAATATTATATAAATCATAAAAATAGATAATTCACATATGTAACCTTAGTTAACAAATAACCAAAGAAAGTCAGTCACACATTAATGTTGGAGTCCTGCATTCCTATGTTACGGTGTTTGATAACTTGCAAATCATTACTTGTTATCCTCCTATTAGCTGAACGAAGCGTTGTGGGCCCTAAAGAAGCTCAACCTTAGTTGGAAAGATGCAGCACACATGAGGTTAGATCAAATTAATGAGTTTGATGAGTTCTGATTACATGCATATGAGAGATCTGCATTGTATAAGGACATATTGAAGCTATACCATGATTGGCGCATTGAAAAGATGGAATTCAGCCCCAGAGACTTGGTGTTGTTGTTTAACTCAAGACACAGGTTGTTACCGAGGAAATTAAATGTCACAATCGAAAGTACATCCTAAACGTGACATGATGTATAAGACCCTGAGAGGCCCCATACAAGTCACTTAGCATACATCATACAAGATAATAGAAATAAAGAGTTCAAAAGATAGCATTTCATATATCAAAAGAGTTTGACAAAACAGAAGTCTATCATAAGTCTCAATAAGCCATCTAATACATCATAAGGAAAGTGATTGAGACGTAACTCATATAAAGTTTGAAAACAGAAATGACATAGAGCAATAAAGGTATCTCGGTCCTCGGAACATGAGGACTCACCATTCCTTGAAGTCAATGAAACTAACTAGCCACAAGTATGGGAGGTAGGAGCGTCGAACCCTACATTAGTGAAACAATGTAGGCACAAGTATGCGTTAGTACATCGGATGTACTAAGTATGTGAAAATATGCATAAACATAGGCATGATAGAATGAATGACTTAAAACATGTATGCATAATCACTCTTTGAACATATAAAGACTTAAAGGCGAAATGACAAGTGAATCATGAAATATAGTCAAATACATTAACATAATGGATATATGAAAACTTTGAAGAAACATAGTCATTTTGTGGGATATTAGCTTTAAACGACAATAAGACCATGAGAGTTATTTCATGAAATATGACATATCCCTCACACCAAAAGAAGGGGAATCTACTTGTCAAGGTAGAGCCTGTACATATCATCATTTGCTAAAGTGGATCCACTAGCTAGGTCATTTAAGAAAATTCTACGGGAGCACGTAGTTTGGGACTAGAGATTTCTATGAGACAGCTTGTGGATAAAAACCGTTGATTTATCCACAAGCTGCAAGTTCAAGAATTCATGCATTCAAGTTAAAGAACGATCAAGATGAAGACCACTGAATTCAAGAACAAGCTCGAAACCCTTGAATTCAAGTAAAAATCAAGATCAAGATAAAGTTCAAGTTCAAGTTCATAAAAGATTCAAGAATAAGCTTCAAATCCCTTGAATCCAAGATCAAGTTGAAGAATAAATTCAAGATATGGATCAAGAGCCCTTGAATTATATCTAAAAAGACAAATTAGAGGAATAATAGAGATTTTAACACTCATACTTAAAATCAATAAATACGATTAGTGTATTATTTTCCAGTCTTGATTATAATTTTCTCTACGCGAATTTTATTGTCTACTTTAATTATGCAGGAATCAAATATATTTATGCAACTATTAACTCATGAACCTAAGTGCTACACCTTCCGACTCCTATGAAGAGAACTTAAACACTTCCTACACACAAGGACGGGACAGTTGATATGTGGAAAATATAACATTGGGCTCTTGACATTGGAAAACCAACACCATATAATTTAGCCAAATACTATCACGACCCAGATCGTCGTGAGTGGCACCCACACTAACCCTCCGGTGGGAGAATCATTACTACAACCCAAACTAACAAACTCAACCAAAAACTAAGGCATTTAAAGATATGGAAGCAGGTTTAAATACTAAAGGAAAATAGAGTTTCCATAAACTCCAAAAGTTTGACCAGCAAATGCGGAAATTATTCCCTAGAACCCGAAATTCAATGTACCAAAACTCTAACAAGGATCATAAGTCTAAAGGAAATAGCTACAACCCAATTAAACATAAGAAAATCTAAAGTACTAGTCTAAGTCCGAAGATGTGGACATAAGCAAAAAGAGAACTCATGGCAGCCCGGAAGAACTGGCTCACCCTTGAATTTGAGTCGATCACTGGTCTTCTAAACGAGGTCTATCAGTAGCCGCCTGAAGATACCCTATACTCAACAAAGAAATAGCAAGTGCAGTATCAGTACACAACTACACTGTACTGGTAGGATCACGTGGCTATCCCAATAGGAGAAACATATTCAAGTAATCATAACATATAAAACAGGCATATACCGAACATATATATACAATATCAGTCATCATATCAGGATCAGCGAACAATTCATATTCTCAAAATACATCTACATGACAAGTCAATGGTCCTGTCATGGAACCCACACCCAAACTGTTAATGTACCGGTACGTGGTACCCGATCCAAGTTAGTGTGCCGAACGTGACACCTGATCCCATATATGCGGCGGAACATGGCACTCGATCCAAGTTAGTATGTTGGAACCTAAGACCCGATCCATTTCAACAAGCCACAATCACAATCACAATGTACATTCTCATAATCATGCAATCAAGTGTTGATTCATGGCATACAATCATTTATTCAGTCATTTACGATTAGTGTGATAAAAAATGCGCAACATTCGTATACATACATGCATTATTATAAAGTAAATACTAGCATACATCACACCAACATGAAATCACAACCATCACCTATCTTGAACAAAACTTGAATCTCCTAAGAAACTTGATTCTTTCCTTTACGGATTCTTATCGCTTGTTCTTGGTCTACAAACAATCAATATATCGCGAGGATCAATAAACAAGACCTAATTACCCATATCATAATTAATAATAACAACCCTAGGTCGAACCCTTGATCTCATACCCAGACTAGGGCTTTTTCCACCATAATTCTCAGATCAAAACCCTTCCCCATCAATAATTACCCAAAAAACTAAGTTCTACGGATCGAAAAATGGATTCGGAGAGTAAAATCCTTACCTTAGGTGCTAGAAGAGGTGGAAAACCTTCAAAAAAATATTCTTGGGTCCTTCCTTAGCTCTCAAGATCGAATGTTGCAGAAAATAACGTTTTGGGGTTTATTTACAACTTAAGTCACGTCTGTCCCATTGTGGCGGACCTCACCCCACTACAGCAGCCCTGCCCTGGCGGGGAAATCCCACCTTGGCGGCTTGCACGTAAAAAGTGAGCTATTTTAAGAGTTCCAAACTCCCATTTCACAACACACCTTCATCCCATGACACTTAGAAAATACCCATTCACACTACGATTAGTTTTAGGAGTTCTACTCGCCCGAATTCAATTCTGTAAAGTCGTACGGATTCCTTAACGTCTTATCTATCTACTTATGTAATCAAATTCCTTATTAAATCACCCAATCATTACCAGATTTCCCTAGACTCACATGACTCCAATTTCGTCCAAATCTGGACTAGGCTAGGAAATCTCAAGTTACTAAAAAAAAGTTTTCCGGCCTAAAATTTTTCCCCGTTGGCTTTTCAATAACGACAGGAACAGTACATTACAAATACTCCCTTTAGTTCAAGATAAGTGAATTGTTGAGACAATGCACAAAGAATTTAGGAAATAAAATAAATACTACTTTCCACTTTTGTCCTTTTTAGTTTTTCTCAAACTATTCTTGAAAATATAAATAATTTAAAATAAAATCATAAATATGATCCGTAACTCTATTGAAATTATCACCTAGAAGATATAAATGAGGGGCAAAACCGGAAAAAAATTCCAACAACTCTCTAGAACTTTGGATAATTCACTTATTTTAATCTATGAAAAAATTTCAACAATTCACTTATTTTATAATGGAGAGAATATTAATTAGTTACTTTGCCAAAAAGGTTTATACAACTACTATAATATAAATACAACACAAGCAACACCACTTGTTTTTATTTTAAATTAAATAACAATCACGAACATAATTAACAAATTGGAAAACTTTTGCACTATGCACCATATGTAGCCGCCCAAAACTATTATATTCCTTTATTCATATTATATTCAACTAACATTTTGTTTTGATAGTTGTTATTTATTGTTTCATAATGTATTGTATTGTAATGTGTTATATTGTATTATATTGTTTTAAAGAATTCAATGTTTGGATAGATGTATTATTCTCCATTGCTACATAATATCATATATCCATGATTAGAATGATAAACCTACAAGAAATTGTAGGGTATGGAGTAGAGCTACTCTGAAAATGTATGATAAATGATAAAATAGAATTATTAAATACTCCCTCTGTTCCAAAAGAATGGTCTAGTTTGACTTGGAACGGAGTTTAAGAAAAGAAAGAAGATTTTTTAATCTTGTAGTTCTAAATTAAAACTATGTCAAATGTACCAAAATGCCCTTTAATCTTGTGGCCTTAAACATGCCACGTGGAAAGTTGAAGTTAAAGTATTGCCAAAAAAGGAAAGGGGTCATTCTTCTTGAAATAGACTAAAAAGGAAATTATGTCATTCTTTTTTAAACAGACTAAAAAGGAAATTAGGCCATTCTTTTTTAAACGGAGGGAGTAATAAGTAAAGACAAAATAAGAAGAAAATATTAAAGGTAACAATGCAATCACACCAAATGGTCGTCACATAAAATTGGTTTTTCGTTGTTACGTAACAATAGATTTAAACGATACAATACAATAGAATTTAAGTAACACTAAAAAAAATTATTGTATTTAAACTAACAAACCAATACAACCGATAACAACCACCCAAACAAGGTGTAACTCAATTGATACTCCTATTATGAAAATAATTTGAAAACCAATTAATTTAATTACCATAACAATGTAGAAATCATTTCACTAAAATATTCTAATTACACTCATGTATTTATATTTCAAAATTTCTCATTAAACACTTATATATATAGTTCTCACAGTTTAAATTATAAATACTAATCAATAAATTAAATTACCCACTAATTTGAAATAGGGATTTTTCCTCCATCCCTACCAAACACTCCCTCAATGACACTGTATTTTCCCTTCTATTTAAACTCTCATATTTTGTCTTAGTAATCTCACCAAATTCAAATAAATCTAATACTCCACCAACCAAACAAAAAAAAAAGCAAAACAAAACCAACCTCACATTCCTCCATCCCTTTACTTAGCAATGGATTATAGTCAAGATTTTTGTATTAAGAGTGACGATCAACAACGATATGATCCTTTGTGTTGGAACATGGCAGAAGACACTCTCAAAGGTAGTCACCATGATGAAGTGAAGAGAATGGTGGACGAGTTTAGGAAGCCGGTGATCCGACTAGGTGGTGGTGAGATGCTAACGATAGGTAACGTGGCTGCCATAGCCACCCGGTCTGGCATGGAGTCTGTGAAGGTGGAGCTGTCAGAAGCAGCAAGGGCTGGCGTCAGGGCGAGCAGTGATTGGATCATTGAAGACATGAATAAAGGGACTGATAGTAATGGTGTTACCACAGGATTTGGTGCAACATCACATAGGAGGACAAAACAAGGTGCAGCTCTACAGAAGGAGCTAATAAGGTAAACAAAAATTAGTCTTCCCTCCTATCCTTTTCTTTTTTATTTTGTGTTTAATATCCGCATTAAGGATCTGAATTAAGTGTTGTGTAGGCTCCGTTCGGGGTTGGGGGGAGGGGATTCCATTCTTAGAAGTCAGAGTCAGCTAGAGCTCAAGTCCGAGAACTCTGGTTTAGGATAAAGCAATGTCATTCACTGCATTACATCTTTGATGATTTTTTAATTTGTTAAAGGACCCTTTTATTTTTTTGAAATTTAAAACTAATTTAATTTATATCTTTTTATTTTATCCTTAATGACAAGCATTTACATGATCATCGTTTTTAATATAAAACGAGAAACAATTTAATTTAGACTTCTCAATATAGTGAAAATCACAACTTTTTTTTTTATATAAAAAAGAAATTGCAAAAAATGTATTGGTTCAATAATAAAAATCTAAAGATTGAAATTGTCTAATTCAAATCACTACTATGAAAAAGTTGGAATTATCTACTCATCACTAGCCGATTTCGAAATAGCTCATAGTTAACCAATTTTTTATGTGATTCACCCCTGAATAGGATTAGAAACAAATATTAATGTTTAGCTAAATAATTTATTTATCATTATTTTTTTAAGTGGTGAAAGAGTATTTTGGTCCTTCAACCTTTTTTTAGTTTTTTTTCGACCAACAATCTAGTTATCTTAATTCATAAACGGTTTCCAAGAGTCAAATGATACGATAACATCAATTACAATTCAACTAGGGAGAACAAAAAAATCAAACAACTTTATATAATAACAAAATAGAAAACTTTGCTAATAGTGTGCTATTATATTTCTAAATCTTGAAATATGCACCAAATCAACTTTTTCAAAACACCTCAAAAGCTTTCAAATTGAAAATTTTCTTGTAGCATCATATTCACTAGATTTTTCGCATCTGATAATATAATAATTGCACCTTTGACCATTCCTTTTCCATAGCGTTTTTCAACATTGTACAAATTGCTACTGCTTCAACGAGGATAACCTTCCCTTCAACATTTTTAGTTTAGGACTTCTCGCTTTTTTAATATAGTATATAGAAGTTAGATAGATAGTAGATGCATATATAAATTTAATTATTATTATATTATTTTTACTGTAAAATATATATAAATAAAAAGGTATTTTCAAGTCTTTTGATTTTTAATAGTATAGAAAGATAGAGTAAGTGCAAGGCAATTTGATCTCAACTACTAATAAGGAACATATATAGTCTTTGACGCTTTCCACATTCAACTAAACAATAAGCAAAGGGAAAGGAAAGCATGGGTGGGTGGGGAGTCAAGGAAAAAAATTGCCTGTATTTTTCTTCAAGGATATTTCTTGTTAGATTAAAGTGGTCCAACCATTAACCCCCACAAGTAAAAGTATTGACAAAAAATGAATACTAGTGCCTGAGTAATTTCTCTGAAACGACATTTAGTCATTATATTGTTTTAAGGCTGGAGGTTGGCTAATAAAATGTAAGGTCATAATAATATACATGCATGATGTCTTTTAATTTGATTTTAATTGGTATTTATGTGTCTAATTTCTTAGTGCACAAGTAGATACTTAAATTTATATAAAGTCAAACAAGTAGTACACGCTTGCCCTACATGACATAACATATAAGACGTCACGTAGGACGGGGACGCCATGTAGAATGATTATGTCTACTTTCTTAACTCTATACATGTTTAACTATTTATTTGTGCACACCCAAAGTTGGAAGATATAGATGATAATTGAGACCAAGTTATAAGACATGTTTATGTATTATGCCTTAAATGTAATCACAATTTTGAATTTGGAAGAAATAGTGCTACAACAACTATCGGCATTAGTTTATTTATCATTGGATGTAATTGTCCTATAGACTATAGATGATATTTATAAATAGTGTAATTATCACTAAAGACATATTTAACGACAATTATACTATTTTCATTAATTAAATGCCGTTAAAGGATCATTTTTAATATATTAATGGTATGGTATTCGTGTTTTTAGAAGTAGAAGTAGAAGTAAAAATTTGGTCAAAATTGGCTACTTTTCTAAGGAATAAGTACCGCAACACCTCTGAATTCGGTCGCATTCTTCTAAAGACTTAGAAATATTCCAAGACAACCTCTTTTAATACTTATCGTAAATTGTTTGTTTACTTTTGTTTTTAGTTTATTAAACAAAATGTGCTCTTTTTACGATTCTTTATTTTTAACTTTACACATAATAGGTTCAATTAAGACCACAAAATTAAAGAATATTTTGATATATTTCACATATCTTTAGTTGAAGACTACAAGATTGAAAATTTGTCTTTACTTTGTACATGTTTAGCCGAAGCATTTATTAGTGGTTAGATAAATTTTGGACAGACAATCAACTTATTTGATAGACGAAAAATTTATCTAAACCAGGTTTTTGAATGCCGGAGTCTTTGGAAATGAAATGATGTATAGTCATACAAAATTGCCACAATCCGCCACACGATCCGCCATGCTAGTGAGAATCAATACTCTACTTAAAGGGTACTCTGGCATAAGATTTGAGATCTTGGAAACTATGAAAAAATTTCTCAACAATGATATCACCCCATATTTGCCCGTCCACACTTCATGTGGTGACTTGGTACCACTATCCTATATTGCTGGGCTTTTAATGGGGAGACCCAACTCTAAAGCTACTAAACCTAACGGAGAACTATTGAATGCTGTCCAGGCCTTTCATGAGGTTGGCATTGACACTGGATTCTTTGAGTTGCAGCCTAAGGAAGGAATAGCCTTGGTGAATGGCACTTGTGTTGGTTCTGGCTTGGCATCCATTGTTCTTTATGAGGCTAACATTCTTGTTGTCCTTTCTGAAGTTCTATCAGAATTTTTTGTTGAAGCAATGCATGGACAACATATTTTGAATGGAAGCAATTCCTATGTTATGGAAATTGTTGAAAAACGTACTAAACATGATAGTTACGTCCTTGGAAAGTCTCCACATTGGTTAGGTCCTCAAATAGAGGTGATTAGAGAAGCAACCAAGATGATCGAGAGAGAGATTAACTCGGTTGATGACAACCCTTTGATTGATGTTTCGAGGAACAAGACACTACATGGTGGGAATTTTCAAGGGATATCAATAGGGGTATCAATGGACAACACTAGGCTAGCACTTGCCTCAATTGGAAAACTTATATTTGCACAATTTTCTAATCTTGTCAATAATGGATTGCCTTCAAATCTATCCGGTAGTCGGAGTTCTAGCTTGGATTATGGTTTCAAAGGTGCTGAAATTTCCATGGCCTCTTACTGTTCTGAACTTCAATTTCTTGCCAATCCAGTGACTAACCATGTCCAAAGTGCTGAGCAACACAATCAAAATGTCAATTCCTTGGCTTTAATATCCTCAAGAAAGACATCTGAGGCAGTGGACATTTTAAAACTCATGTCTTCAACTTATCTAGTAGCACTTTGTCAAGCCATTGATTTGAGACACTTGGAAGAAAATCTCAAAGCTGCGGTGAAGAATGCAGTGAGCCTAGTAAGCCAAAATGGAGAGCTTGATCACCTTTCAAGGTTTTGTGAGAAAGACTTGCTCAAAGTGGTTGATAGCGAATATGTTTTTGCATATGCTGATGTCCCTTGTAATGCTCACTATCCATTGATTCAAAAGTTACGACAAGTTTTGATGGATCATGCTCGTGACGAGGAGAAAATTTTAAGTAATTCAATCTTCCAAAAAATCAGTGCATTTGAGGAAGAATTGAAAGTTGTTTTGTCTGAAGAAATTGAGAGTGCTAGATGTGATTTTGATAATTGCAAGTCATCCATTCCTAATAGAATTAAAGAATGCAAGTCCTATCCATTGTACAAGTTTGTTAGAGAGGAACTAGAGATTAATTTCTTGACTGGTGAGAAAGTTCAATCACCTGGAGAAGAAATTAACAAGGTATTCATATCCATGAATGAAGGTATGTTGATAGATCCATTACTTAATTGCTTGAAGGAGTGGAATGGTGTTCCTCTTCCCTTTTGCTAGAGGGAAAAAGACCAGAAGCATATATTGCATGGTCCAGATTTATGTTACTATATTAATTATTTATATATGACTATAATAAGTGGTAGTCAATGTTGGTACTTACTAAATAATATCACTCTTTTTTTTTTTTGTTTGGATATTTTGGTATTTCAATTTTCAACCCTTGTAATCTCTCTATATACTAGGTTTTTGACAACACGTGCAATTCATAAAGTATATGTTATAGTAAATATTATTGCTTATTTAAGCGAAGTTTTGAATAATAAACTTAGAACAAAATAATATTGCAGATTCTTTTGTGAATGTTCAATGTGGATCGTCATATATATATATATATATATATCTTATTCACGCGAACCTATGAAGATGGTCAATGAAATTTTTTATTAGTTAAATGTAATAATGTATATATTTATTTCAATTTGATGAGGTTTAATCATGTAATTGGTTGTATCTCACTAATATTACATTATACACAATATTTATTGTATATTTTTCTTTTCATCTAACTTGATGTGTTTTGCATGTGTATTCCACGTTAAACTGTTTAGATGTGATATGAACATGAGAAGAGAACAACTTTTTTATCTTTTAGACCTATTTTTTGTATATTAATTTTTATTTTATAAGTTATAACAAAATAGATGATTTTTTTTTGTTGGCTCTCCTATTTGTCTTCTCGATTGACTGTGTATATAAATAAAAGATAGTTATCTGATTGTCCATAGTCAACTGAGAAAAGTTTCATTTTTTTATCGGAAACACTAAAAATTTAAATTTAAATAATATATTCTATCTATAAAATCATATATAAATATATATATATATATAAAATCACCTGTTCATCTTACACCCAACAAAGATATAGTTTATATACATCTAAATGATTTTCAATTTATTAAACCAAGCATGATTTGTCAAAGGAAAAATAACAACATTGTATCATCACATATATAGGGGCGGTATAACAATATGAAAAATTATTAGTCAAAAGTTAATATAAGGAAATATGAAAGATAGAAATAGTTAATGTAATAAATATGAAATTCATAATATTATAACTAAGAATGTAAAAGAGTGTGAATAACGTTTGCAATAATTAGTAATAACTAAAAGAATTTATAATGTTGTAACTAAAAAAATTAATGTGCAATAGCTGAATTTCTAATAAATTCTATACTTACATAAATAAATAGGAATTTTAATTAATGTTACTATTTCTTTTATAGTTATTAGATTTTAATTTAGTGTAGTGACAAAATGTAAATGTTTATTCCATATTTCTGAATAATTCACATATTTTCACATTTGTTGTGAGTTTTTATTTTAAAAAAGAACTCAGAACATTTAAAATAATATATTTTGAAGTTAGAAGATCTTGTTAACGTGATAATACATTCGTGACATATACAATACTTTAATTTAAATACAAATACCTACCCAAATATAAATATATATGTGCATTACTGAAAATATTTATCTCATAAAAATTATCTATTAAATAAATAATAAAAATTAAACTAATACAAACTTCAACTGGCGTTATTACAAGTCATATGAACTTTTCTTCGTCTAAAATACTGAAATATTAAGAAATAGCAAATAAGTAAAACAAAAGGGCAATGTTCATATAGTAATAACTAGTTTGAAGCAAACTTCCTGACAATCTAAATTACATAAGTAACATTGATAAATACAATTATTTTTTTGTCTTGAGCATCAAAAAAGTAAATCGTGACAATTTTCAAAATTTTGAAAAAAGATATTCCGAAGCATATATCTACATCACAAGATATTATTAACAAAAACAAATCAATTTAGACTACATCATGTTAACTTCATATATTGGAACATTACATACTAATGTATATATTAAGCAAAAAAATAATTAGTATATCCTCAAAATTATTTTCCTCAAGTATTCGAGGTTATGGAATATACCCTCTTAGGATAGAATGATTTACTTCATCAGAATAGTGGTACCTCATATTCCGCTAAACTTCGAACTCATTCAACGACAACAAATCACACAAAAGTTTTAAACTGCAAGAAGAAGACGAGTAGATGATTTAAAATAATTGTGGTTGAAAAATGAGAGGAAGCCCCTCTATTTATAGTCAACTAAGGGTAGTATGAACAAGTATTTTTTGTGTCTTATCTGAAAAGTCATGACCTTTTTGAGAAGTCACAACCCTTTGGAAAATTCACAACTTATTGAAAAAGTCACAATTCTTTGGAAAAGTCACAACTCATCGAAAAATCACAACCCTTTAAAAAAAGTCACAACTTATCGAAAAAGTAATAACTCATCGAAAAAGTCACAACCTAAGTTAGGGATATTATAGTAATTTAACATTCAAGATAGGAGTTAATGCTTTTAAGGTAATATCGAATATAGATATAGATATAAATATAGATATAGATAAAGATATAGATATAGATATTGTACTTGGTTGAAGTTTCAATTTGAAGTACCCAAGAAATCATACATTTTTCTGTTTTGAGTAGTCAGAGATTAGTTTATGTCTCTGTTTATCCAAACGTGCTGCTTGTGGTTCTAGCTATAATGACATTGACAATAAACCTCAACTTGGTCGCTTGTTTGTGGATGATATGGCGTTGCTACTTTATGTTTTAATCCTTATTTTCTTAGTAACGATGCAAACAACCGATTGCAACAATGCGAACCTCCATCACTAATAATAGCACGTAGGGTGCCAAATCTTGCAAAGATGTAGCGCTTTAAGAATTGAACAATACTCTTCCCTTCATTGTTGGGTAATGCTACAACTTCCACCCATTTAGAAACATAATCCATCACCACCAAAATGTACTTATTTCCAAACGAGCTCACAAATGGACCCATGAAGTCAATTCCCCAAACATCGAATAATTCAACCTCTAGAATGGGATTAAGGGGTAATTCCTGCCGTTTGGATACCCCACCTTGCTTTTGGCATTGTGTGCATCGTTTGAAAAATTCATGGGCATCTTTGTATAGGGATAGCTAATAGTAGCCACTTTGAAGTACTTTGGCGGTTGTTCGCACACCACTATGATGACCACCAGCAGGTAAAGTGTGGCAAGCATTGCGAATGTCATTGGTCTCTTCCTCCAGCACACATCGCCAGATTATATGATCTGCACACTCTCTAAACAGGTATGGTTCATCCTAGAAATACCTCTTTACATCAAACAAGAATCGTTTTTATTGATAGACATTCCGATCTTCCGACATTATTCCGCACACTACATAGTTTGCAAAGTCAGCGTACCAAGGAATGAGGTCAAGCGTGGTTGCAAATACCTGTTCATTTGGAAATAAATCATTTATGTCTAACTCAAGCTCATCTTTCTTCTTGGCTTCCAACCTAGATAAGTGGTCAGCCACCTGATTTTCACAACCTCTTCTATCTTTAACTTCAAAGTCGAATTCTTCCAATAATAGCACCCATCTTATAAACCTTGGTTTTGCATGTTTCTTTGCCATCAAGTACCACAGAGCTGCATGATCTGTGTGAGCTATCACTTTAGTGCCTAGCAAGTATGCCCGAAACTTCTCAAATACATATACCACCGCAAGTAGTTCTTGCTCAGTAATAGTGTAATTACGTTGAGCTCCATTTAATGTTTTGTTGGCGTAGTAAATTGGATGAAATAGCTTGTTGTGCTTTTACCCTAACACAACACCCAACGCAGTACCACTTGGGTCACACATCACCTCAAATGGTTTAGACCAATTTAGGCCAATAATCATCGGGGCAGAGATTAACTTCTCTTTCAAACACTCAAACACTGTCATACCTGCGTCATCAAAGATAAATTTCACCTCCTTCTCCAATAGCTTGCACAATGGGTGTGCAATTTTTGAGAAGTCTTTGATGAATCTCGGATAGAACCAGACATGCCCCAAGAAAGTACGAATACCTTTTACAGAGATTGGTGGTGGCAGTTTCTCAATTACCTCAATATTTACCTTGTCAACCTCCAACCCCTTTTGTGACACCTTTTGACCCAAAACTATACCTTCCTTAACCATGAAGTGACATTTCTCCCAGTTTAGGACTAAATTGGTTTCCACACATCTTTGAAGGGCCTGCCCAAGGTGTGCCAAACATGTTTCAAAAGAATCGGCCACAACTGAGAAGTCATCCATGAAGTCCTCCATTGAATCTTCCACCATGTCGGTGAAAATAGACGGCATGGAACATTAAAATGGCTCCAGAGCATTACACAACTAGAACGACATCCTTTTGAAAGCGAAAATTCCATAGGGGAAAGTTAAAGTGGTTTCCTCTTGATCTTCTGGTGCAATAGAAATTTGGTTGTACCCGAAATAACCATCTAAAAACCAATACCATCCGCGCTTTGAAAGCCAATAGAAATTTTGTTGCTCTCTTAATGAATTTATGGCGCATGAATCAAAATTCACCTTTGTGAATAGTAGTAGTAGTTGAATAAATTCCAAGTGTTTTAATATCGTTGTTCTATTTCAATGAGCAAAACAAGTCTTTCTTTATTTTATTTTTTATTTTTTCTCTTGAATCTTTTTTGAGTCGAACCGGTTGGCATTTCCTGTGATTTATTGTAGGCAAAATTCTTATTGAAAATGCCAAGTTCAAGTTTAAATCAAGTTTTGTGTTGCACCTCTTGAAAAGGGACCATCAATATGTTTGTGGCAAAAGAAATGTGTTTTTAAAATGATTTCAAATGGAAAAAGTCAATTGAGAAAAAAGCTCTTATCATAGTTCGTACATTCTTGATTTGGATTCACGATTGACATAGGGGATTTCCCCTTTGTAGTTGTCCAATGTCGCTCGATTTTATTGATTTTAAGACTAATTTGAGAATTTTTTAGATTGTGATGCCTTGTGCGGAAAGGATTGATTCATTCTTGTATGATCATGTTGTCTTGAACTTGCCCTAAAATGTTCTTCAAGGGAAACTCTAGATTTGATTGGGCTTGAAAGAACAACTTAGATCCTTTTTGAATAAACCACCCTATCCCAAATCTTCCCTCAGAATAACATGATCTTAGTCAGCCCCATTGAGTCTAAACCATATTTTTTTGGTCACCATGTTACCTACTTATAACATTTGTAATTTTATATCGTAATACCCTTATGTCTACCAAATTGCCAAATGAATTGTGATATAGGCTAACAATCTAAGTTTGGGGGTTAAAAGGAGAAAAACAAGAATGAATTTGAAATGTATACAAAATCCTAAGTTTGGAGGTTCGTGAAAAATTAGAACAATGAGGTTTGAGGTAAAACGATAACCTCATCATGGGCTTGAAACTGAAAATGCTGAAAAAGTGTGTGTAACACCCTGTATTTTAGTAGACCAACTAGGGATAAGTTAGAGGGCTACAAGTCAAGGTTTTAGGGCATGAGCCAAGGCAAAGGGGCAAGAGCCAAGGCTGCCCCAAACTGCCAAGGCACTGCCCTAGACCACAAGAGCCTTAACGGCTCGTGGTGCCACCCGTGGTGGTGAGGCAGTGAACCTCTCAAGGCTGCCCAAAATGGCCTCCTCCACACGAGCCACTTCACGGCTCATGAAGGCCTAGATGGCTCGTGGGAGTGGCCGTGGACTTGCCTTAAAGTTTGGGGGCTTGGGGGTGTGTAGCATAGCTACTGGTCAAGGGACCACGGGCACCTTCAAGGGCCGCGGTAGCCTTGATGGCTCGTGAACATGGGCGTGGTCCATGGGCACCCCACTTTAAAGTGGGGGTTATTTTAGGTAATTCCTATTTAGGTGGTTATTGAGGTTATTTTGCCTTAATTTTATACACCTATATAAGTCAGTTTAAGTTAAAATACACCCATTCAACCCAATATTTTCACAACACCCAAATCAAATCCCAAAAGTTCATCTTCTCTCAAAATTTCTCTCTCTAGAACTCAAGGAAGAAGAAGAGGAAAGTTGAAGCTAGGGCTTGAAGACACAAGGCTTTTTCACAAAATTTCTTTGGAGAATCATCACTAAGGTATGGTAGCTCTTCATCCATGGAGCCCCTTCAAAGCCCCCAATTTCAAAGCTAGAAACCCCAAAAGTTAGGGTTTGACTTCAATCTCATGGATTCCTTTCAAATTCGTTTTTAATGATTATGTTTTATTATAGATATTTGATGATTTTATATGGTTTTATTTTTAATTCCCCAAGAATCCATGAATTTTTCCAAATTGGATCTCAAAGTGTGGGTATTGATTGATGCAAGTAGAATATGGTAGAATTGTGAATGTACTGAATTGATTATTAAATCATGTTACTATCCATGTCTAATGTAGTAATTATAGATGTGTTGATTGAATATGATCTTGGATCTTTGAAGGGTGAAAGTATGAGAATTATACATGACTATGAGATTCATGTATGTGTTTTAAGAATACTTTGAGAGTAAAGTGATTTTGTTCTTGTTGTGTGTGGTTGAAAGGATATTCTAATTTACACACCTATGAATGATTATGATAATGATGTTGTGATGATTGAAAGGCTATTCTGATGAACACATAATGAACATGATGTGAAAGGTTTTCTCACCTAGTTGAATCTAAATGAAGACATGGACGGTGAAAGGTTATTCTCACACATGATCTAAGAGCTATCCTAATGAACTCTTTTGGACGGTTTGTCGAGTACATCCTTCCATAAGACATGAAGCAAGTTATGACTTAGTAAAATATTCCGTGGGAATTATGTTTAGCACTGAGTGGATATTGATATAAGATGGAAGCCCTCACATGAGTTGAGCCTGGGTTTCTAGGAGCAATCTCTTGATATGGAGACCCTCACGAGAGTTGAGGCTGGGTATCTAGTAACAATCACTTTGTACCATAACTACGTGCCCCTGTAGGTGATTTAGCTATTGGTTTCATCTAAATCTAAGTTAATGGTTCTACCTTACGTAAGTAGAGCCACCCTTTTCGGTGTGGGTAACACCGAATTCCATGTTAAACTCACATGGTCTATGTCGGTTAAGGCTAATTCCCACAAGGTCAAGTCTAGTATGAACTATGACTACTTAAGAAACTTTACTTAGTATGGGTGAGAGTATGGGATCTTATCCATGCATTGCACAAGTAGGCTTTGAGAGTAGTTGTGGTGTGTTCCTCTTATGTTATGATGATGTATGCAATGAGTATGCCTATGACTATATGGCAAGTGCATTTGAGGTGAAGACTACTTGTAATGATGTCTGTTTACTTGGATTGTTGCCATGAGTTGCTTTCCTTGATATGATTGACTAAAGGGGAATGTTCCCTTTTCTATGAGAAATAAGCTAAGAATGAGATCAAAAGATGGTAAACATGAAGGAAGACCTAAAGTGACTTGCTTAGCATGGGTAGGATTATGAGATCTTATCTATGCATGGCACAAGCTTGCCTTGAGGTGGCTCATGAAATGTTTCTCTTATGTTATTTTGAACTAAATTGCATTAATTATGCCTATGTCTATGATGATATTTTTTATGCTCACTAGTTATGATTAATGCCTACCATGTTATAGCCTATGCCTTATTATGATGTCTCTTATGCTTATGACTTGTGTTTTTCCACTATTTACAAAAATGATGGTTCAACTTAGCAAAGTGCATGCATTCAACTAAAATGTCCCTTTTAGCATGTTTTCAAGGTTTTTATGCATGGCTATCATACTTAGTACATTTTTGTCTAACCCATATTTTCCTATAGTTTTCCCAAGTGTAGGGTCCGGTTCTTAAGGCGGTCATCATTTGGTACAAGCTTGGATTCAACTATTCTCCTTGCTTGTGGTGAGTCCTCATGATTCAAGGACGAGAGTTTCACTTGATTTTCATTTCTAGTACTTTTCACTTTTGGACTATGTTTGTATGGGCTATGTCCCTTTTCATTTGAAATATTATAATAGATGGCTATATTGAGAAAAATTTAGACTTCCTCTTGATTTTATGAAAGACTTCGATTGTAAAGAAAAGTTTTAAAATTTCCATGTCATTTCTATTTACTTTATGTTATGATAGGTTAAGTGTCTTGTGTTAGGCCTTTCGGGTTCTAGTACGCCATGTTACGTCTAGGGTGTACCCCTGGGTCGTGACAGTGTTAAAAGAAAAATGAAAGCGAAAGCAATTAATAGTTGAAGTAAGGGAGAAATAAGGTTGAAAGCAAAACTAAAAAATGTGAGCGGACAGACTGATTCAAATGGAAACAATAGGGAGGCAAATTAGTCACTTGACCAAATGACATCCTACTTCTTTTTCCCAAAGCCTAAGCAAAACCCGTAAGTCCTTGGAGATTTTGAGCCTTGTCAATCTATATTAGTAGCGATCTACATACAGGGCAAGCCAATGGGTCAATGTGTGCATACTTGAATTCATTTGTGAGACTGAGTATTCTTGCATGATCTATAATCCCTTAAATTGATATCCTTAAGTGTTTGTGGGATTCTCTTTTATGTGAGTCGCTTTGCATCTTCCATATCAATTGTGATGTCTTGATTTCAATAGAATTTCATGAATGCGTCATATCCATGTAAATATTTAGGAAATAAAAAAGATTTATCCCATTGACTTGAGATTCTTTATGATTGTGCTTGAAAGATTGACTGTCCCAGAATTGTTCTAAAATATTTTGCTAAAACCTTTGCCTGGCGAATGATAGTGGAACTATTAGTGAGTGGTTCTTGTTTTGAGTCTTTTTATTTTATTTTATTTATGTACTTTTTATTTTGGGTTTCTAATTGTTAGAAGTTAAGTACGTGATTATACAAATCCTATCTTGGGTTCTGGCTAAGCTTTAATCCTACGCTTAGTGAGTACTTTGCTTGAGGACAACCAATAGTTCAAATTTGGGGGTTTGATGAGTTGATATTTTACCAACTCATTGAACTCAAATTCATTAATTATTGCCATATTTTAATATAAATCGATGGGGTTTTAGGCGCTAGTTCACTTAAATACAGGTATTTCATGAAAAAAGGAAGTTTGATTGGTTTGAAGCCAAAAAACACTGAAGCACACTGATTTGGAATTGGGATCCCAAAGAAGCCAAAGTCATTTCATTGACTAAATGCCGACTTGGATTGATCAATGCTTCCTCATTAACGACATGCAATTAGCTTGGTACAATGACCGATTGACATTCGTCGATCCCTGCATATATGCTCCCGTTAGAACTAAAGGTTGACGCAAGGAGGAAACTAGCACTCCACTTTCTCTAATCGGCGTCTCACTTGTGCTCACATGTCTGAAGGATGGAAGTTGAAGGGTAAAATGTAATTTTAGAAAATAGTGCTTCCTTTGGAATTTTTCAAGGATCGACTAGGGATTTGTGAAATTATGTGCCGTTATATTTCTTCCAATTAGGGGAATACTTATGTTATGTTTTATGTTATATTTTATGATATGAAATTTGCATGAGATAGAAGAGTTGAGAAAAAAAGTAGTAAGAACTTTCTAGCTTGTAAAGGAAGAAATCCAAGATTTAAGTCAACCAAAACTTTGAATTCAAGATTTGTTTATCAAATAAGATTGGAATTGAGATTTTCTTTTATGAGTATTGTCTCTATTAAATATTTTATTAGTAGCTAAGCCCTAATATAGGGGTATGTGTTCTAGATGGGATTGTAAGAACACAACTGGGTATTGATTAATCGACTCTAATATTGATTGTATTGCATAGATATATTGTTGTCTTGAAGTTTTAATCTAAAATCTATGGTTGCAAATACTGATTGATCTCTCTAAAACCATTTTTACTTGATGTAACACCCCAGATTCGGAAAGGGCAAAGTAACCATTTTCAGGAGTTGTAGGTGCCAGGCAACGGAGGCCACCCACGACCCGTTGATGGGACCACAGACCGTAGGTGTGCTCCGTCGTTGGCCACCCCAACTCACTGCCAGAGGTCCAGAACTACAGCCTGATCAATGGACCGTCCATAAGACCATGGTTTGTGATAAAGGGTCCGTACGTCAGGACCCCAAAAACAACTTTCTGACCATGGACGATGGCCGTGCAGGATAGACCATCGGTCAGTCCACTGTCCGTTGACCAGGGTCCGTATGTCCTGATTGGCAGTTAAGTTTTAGGGGCAATTGTGACTTTTCCAGATTATTTTATCTCTGTACTACGTCGTTGTTACGACCAAAGAGTATCCACAAGATGTGAGAAGGCGTACTTGACCCCGAAGGGGTCTCATACAAGCCCTTAGCATATCATAACATAAGGTAAAAGAAATGATGCGGAAATTTTAAAACTTTATCCATACAATCAAAATCTTTTATAAAAGCAAGCGGAAGTCTAACTTGTCTTAATTAGCCATCTAATACAATCTTTTAATAATAGGGTCATAGCCCTTTCAACATAGTCTGAAACATGAACTACTAGAAAGAAACTACTAATGACTCATACGTCCTCGAATCTTGAGGACTCACCACAAGCTAGGAAAATAGTCGATCAAAGCTTGAACCAATAGAAGATCGCCTTAAGAACTGGAACCTACACTTTGTGAAAAATGTAGAAATTATGGGTTAGTACAAAAATGCACTAAGTATGATAACCATGCATAAAAATCCTTGAAAACATGCTCAAAAGGACATTTTAGTTGAAAAACATGCACTTTGTCAAGTTTGAGAATCATCATGCACTTTAGTATAAAATCATAAGTCACAAACATATTCAATACATAGACCATCATAGCATAATAGAACCATCTCATAAGTAACCCTAAGTTATGCTTGTGCAATGTATAGATAACTATCCCATAATCCCATCTATACTAAGTACCACTTTTAGGCCACCATAATCATACTTACCATTCTTTGATCCCATCTTTTGTTAATACTTATAAACAAGGAAACCTTCACATTTACTAAGTCATATAAAGGAAAGCAACCCATAGCAACAATCCACATTAAGCATACTTCATTACATTTAGCCTTTATGTTAACATACTTAGTAGCATCATCATAAGCATATTTCATAAAGCATTATAACATTACGGAAGACACCATAAATACTCTCAAAGCCTACTTGTGCAATGCATGGATGAAGTCCCATAATCCCACCCACACTAAGTAGTGCATTCTTGAGAAGTCATAGTTCATTATCATTCATTGTGGGGGTAAGCCTTAACCGACATTGACCATGTGAGAAAATCATGGAATTCGGTGTTTCCCACACCGAAAAGGGTGGTCTACTTGCCTAAGGTAGAACCGTTAATTTAGCTTAGGTGGATCCACTAGCTAATAACATATGAGGGCACATACTTTATGGGATAAGGAGATTGCTACTAGATACCCCGCCTCAACTTATGTATGGGCATCCATCTCAAGAGATTGCTACTAGAAACCCCCGCCTCAACTCACGTATGAGTTTCCATCTCAATCAATATCCACTCGGTGCTTAGCATTATTTCCCCACGGAGTACTTATCATTACATTACTTTAGTTCATTATTATGGGAGAAATAGGATACGGAGATTGCAACTAGATACCCCGCCTCAACTCACGTATGAGTATCAATCTCAAGAGATTGCTACTAGATACCCCGCCTCAACTCACGTATGAGTATCCATCTCTATCAATATCAATCTCAACCCGACATTCATTCATAAGATAGCTCATACATTCAATAGGTGAGAATAACCTTTCATCCTAAGAATCCCCATATTGTGAGAAAACCTCACACAATATGTCATTATCATTCATAAGTGTATAATCGAGAATAGCCTTTCAATCAACAAAACATCATTATCATAGTCATAGAACTTCATTCATAAGTATGTGTGTGTGAGAATAGGTTTTTAACAACACCACAATTACATCATAGTCATAATCATATACATATATCTCATAGTCATGCATAATTCTCATAAATTGCCCTTCAAGGACCATAGATCATGATTCATCAACACATCTAGGATTACTACATTAGACATGGATAATAACATGATTCAAATAGTTAAACTACTACAAGCACATTCTCATGATATTCATCTTCCTACAATTCACCCACACCACAAGTTCATATATTGGGGACATGGGGATTTCATGGTTTCTTGGGCGAAATTCAACATAACAACCATAGGAATTCTTCAATTAATACATAATTCAAGTAATCAATACATAACATTCATAATTTGATTACATTCTACTTGTATCAACCAATATCCATACTTTAAGATCCAATTTGAGAAATTGAGGAAATTTATGTATTCTTAAGGAATACATCATATAAATAGTAGTAAATCATCAATTTGATCATAGCATAAAGCAATTAAACCATTAGAATCGTTTTTGAAGTGAATCCATGACTTGGAGTAAGACCCTAGCTTTTTAGGTAAAGTTACAAGTTTTGAAATTGAGTTTGGAGGGACTCCATGGATGAAAACTATCCATGGATCAAAGACTACCATACCTTGATGAAGAATCCCCACGAAATTGAGTTGAAAAGGCCTCTACTTCAAACCCTAGCTTGACTTTCTTCTTCTTCTTCTTCTTCTTCTTGTTCCTTGGAGTTCTAGAGAGTGTTTTTGGGGGAAAAGTTAGTTATGGATTTAGGTCTTGGGATTTATGAGGTGTAAGGGTTAGTTAATGACTTAAAAACACTTATATAGGTCTGTTAAAATAATACAAAACGACCCTACATTAAACTAACTAAAAAGGAAATTACCTAAAGACCCCTACACTTGGCCGACTTGGACAGATTTGCAGGCAAGACCCACGGTCCATGGGTGAACTTACGTGGCATCCTGCAGGTCTGTGAGTTGGGGTTTTGCAGCCTGAAAATTGGCCTTGACCCATGAGCCTCTCCCACGAGGCATGGATGGACCTACGCTAGGTCCCATCCGTGGTTCACTTGCTTTGGGCAGTTTTGGGGTTAGGCTTTAGGGTCCTCCTCAAGGGCCCTTGGTTGGTCCTTGGGGAGACGTACCTTGACGTGTAACCCCTAAACCCTTCATTCTAAGTTTGAGAAGAAAACTTTACGACTCTAACACTTACGACAAGCTCTAGTTAAGCCTACTAGTTTCCGGGGTGTTACATTATCTTCCCTTTCGGAACATTCATCCTCAAATGTCGATCTAGACACCTTACAGAATTAAAGACTCAAGACTAGCAGCCCATCATGCTTGAAACATCAAAATAAGACACAATTTAAAGGAGGAAACATTAACTCCATCTCAACATACTCAATGCAACACAAGAAAATTTCAGCATTTCTCAAATCCGTTGGAGGAACTACCTTCTCCAACTCAAAGCATGCTCAACACAGTATCATGAAGCAAATTATGCAATTACTCTCAAAATCACATTAAAGCATGTTCGACAATTCATCTCATGAAGTATATAGGTAACTCATACTAAATGCACAACAACACGAGGAATGCATAAATCATAAAAAAACTCATTTTTTTTACTAAACATGAATTTTATCAAGAACATGCATATCATAAGGAGATCATGGAAACACATAAATCACACATGACTCCAAATCATGAAACAAGTCACAAGGAACTCTTTGTCTCAAGCTAGAATAAGAATAGAAGAAAGAGATGACGATATCAGGACTCTCAACAATCTTTCTATCAAAGCATACCATCTCCCCCTTGGAAGTAAACCCCTACTAAGGCTAACATCAAAGTCTAACAAATAGCATAGGTATCTTAGTAAAACATAACACACATATCGGGAGCAACATTCGGAGGACTCTCTTATTTACCTCAAGCTTGGGGAGCACTAGTACCTGTCACGACCCAGGGGTACCACCTAGACGTAACACGGCGTACTTAACCCCGAAGGGGTCACATACAAGCCTCACAACATATCTTGAACATAAGAGCATAGGAATATAGTGCGGAATTTAAAAGTTTATTTACAATCGAAGTCTCTTATAAAATGAAAGACAATCGATGACACTATGTCTCAAACCATCTATAAAACACTTGGATTAAAACTCTTGAAATACAATCTTAGGGACATAGCCCTTACATAAGTCTAAACATAAAAATAAAGACATAAGGGACATATGGTCGAGCCTTCTAATACAATGAGGACTCACCAATCTTCTTCTTATTGATCTACTAGTGTCCTAGCCACGAAGATGGAATCCTATATCTCCAAAGCCTACGCTTATAGAAAATGTAGAAAGCTGGGGTTAGCACAAACTGTACTAAGTATGGAAGTCATGAACAAAAACTTTAAAACATGCATAAAAGAGACATTTCATTTGAAATCATGCCATATGCCATTTTTGAACATCATCTTTGAAATAGTTGGAGAATGCAATCCATAAGGTAACTCACACATTTCATCATAACATAAGAGATATCATTATAATAACAAGCATAGTCTCCAACATCAACATAATACATATCCCAATCTTCACGAGGCATAGTTCATACATATAGAAAAATACCAAGATTATCTCATCATAATAGAATCATCACATAAGGAACCTTGAGCTCTACTTGGTCAATGCATAGATAAGATCCCATTATCCTATCTACACTAAGTATCACTTCTAGGCCACCATGATCATGCATAACATACCTTGACCTTAGCCATGACCATCATTCATAAACAAAGAGACATTCATGTTCATAACTTGTAATAAGTAAAGTCACTCATAGTAACCATCCATATCATGCATACATAAGTTAACATATATTCATAGCATAAGGAAACCACACCATAACCCCCTTATAAGTCTACTTGTGCAATGTATAAGTGAAGTCCCATACCCCCATTCACACTAAGTAAACCTATTAAAAAGTCATAAGCATAGTCCATGTCCATATTCATGTTCATGTTCATAATTCATAATAAAGCATACATAGCTCATAATCATCATGTCATAAAGGAAACCTACTATGCCCACTCTCAAAGCCTACTTGTGCAATGTATGAATGAAGTCCCATACCCCTATTCACACTAAGTAGAACCTCTTAAGGAACCATGGTAAATAACCCATGTACTTGTTCATGTTACTTGTTCATGCCACTTGATCAAGTGACTTGTTCATTAGAGGGAATATAGCCATAACCGACATAGACCATGTGAGCTACATGGAATCCGGTGTCGTGTAACCCCACACCGAAAGAAGGTGTCCTACTTGCCTAAGTAGAACTAACATGTTTAGCTTTTAGGTAGATCCACTAGCTAAAGACCTATGTGGGCATATAGTTATGGTATATGGAGATTGCTTCTAGAAACCCGACCTATTGTATTGGCGGAGGAGCTTCCATTTCATGAGATCATGTGTAGAAAACCCGGCCTATTGTATTGATGGGTAGGCCTCTACCTCATTTTCCATATCCACTCGGTGCTAAGCATTATATCCCAAATTATACATAATTAGTCTTGAATTGCATTTACATGTGTGAAGGAACAATTTTGCCCTTCATTCAATACAACTCATAATATAGCTCATAGATTCATTTAGATGATAATGGACTTTCAACCTTAGAATCATCATTAGTATGTGAGTAAACCTTTCACACCAAGATCATGTGTTCTCATGAGGATGGACTTTCAATCAACACAATAAGATCATCATAGTCATGTACATTTCATTCATAATAATGTGTAATGGTGCATATGAGAACTATACTTTCAATTAACACCATTGATACATCATAATGATGTTTATGCATGGAGTGTGTGTGTAATTGTCCTTGCAATGACACAACAACAACTTTATCATCATCCTAGACAATTCATACATAATCAAGTGTAAGGGCAAGGGAAGAATGGCCTTTCAACAATACCTCAATTTACACAATAGTTATAGGATCTTCACTTTCTAAGTGAACCATAAGTTCATACACAATTCTTGTCAACATGTACAAACCTTCATAATACGCCCTTCAAAGGCTATGGATCAACTCATCCCAAACATACAGTATTAGCACATTAGATAAGGGAATACCACGATTCAATATATCATTAATACCTTGTCATATCATAGTCATGCCTACACCTCCTATCTTGCATACAAGGGTCATATTGAGTTAATACATCTAGCATTCAATACAAGAAATATAGATACAACCATGACTCAAGTAGTCCATTCAATTCATGCATAAACTCATGTGATCATATTATAGTTCATGTGGGTGAAGTCCTTCCACAATAACACCATATACAATTCAACATGCGTAAGAACTTTCTTCTTAAAGCCTCAATATTCATAGTTCATTCCTTTTAGATTTTACCTTTAAAGCCTTAGGAGTCATCTTCATATTATGAGAATTAATCTCAAGCAACACCTCACATGGTCATCATGTAAACCTAATTCCCAAGGTAGACTAACTACATTCTTGATTCTTACTCAATTATAGTCATATAGCATCAAGTAAACTAAATCTCAATACTACTTCAACCATGATTCATCATATGAGATCTAATTAAGTTAGTTAATATCTACAAGCTTTACTTATAAGCAATTCACTTTTAGGTGATCTAATCTAGGGCAATTCATCAAGAAGTTCATCAATCTTAGAAGGTCACATATAAACCCTCAATTAGCCTCTTTCATGGAATAGCCTTAATCACATCAGTTCACTTTAGAAATCTTAGTTTAATCAAGTATACATGTATATTCATACTTAAATCAAGCAATTACATCATAATTAACTCACATCCAATCAATTGGACCAACTTGTAAAACCATCACATAATGTGAAGAAGAACCATAACTAGGATTGGGGGTCTCATGGATTCTTGAAGGATTTGAGTTAAAATCATATAAAATTAGTCATAAATTCATAAACAAACATAATTCAACCTTTAAAAGCAACTTTAAAAGGAATCCATGGAGTTGAGTGGAAACCCTAGCTAATTGAGTTTTCTAGAATTGAGATAAAAGCTTTTGAAAGGGTTCCTTGTGTGATAGCTTCCCAAGGATGAAAAAATCCCATACCTTAGGTGTAGAATCCTACCAAATTAGTATTAAAAAGCTCCTTCCTTCAAGCTTTCCTTGATCTCTTTCTTTGTTCTTCAATGGAGGTTCTAGAGTGAAGATTCTTGGAGAGGGAGGTAGTTGGGTTTTGATTTGGGGTCTTGGGTTATAATGAAATAATGAGGTGTTTAATACCTTAAAATACTATATATATATATATATATATATATATTAAATAAACCCATATTAAATGACCCCTCATGAAAACAACTTAAAAATGAATTTCCTAAACTAACCACCCTTTGGCCGAGTCTAAGGCAGTCTACAGGTGTGTTCCACGAAACCCCCATCCACGGGCCGTAGATGGGGTCACGCCCCATACTGTAGGGTCGTGGTTTGATTCTACAACAGCACTCTTGGGACCTTGACCCACGGAGGCCATCCACGGGGCGTGGATGGACCTATGGGGCGTAGGTCCCATCCGTGGTTCACCATTTTCTTGACAACTTTTTGCCTTTTAGGCATCCTTGGGGGTTAGACTTTAGGGTCCTCCCTAAGGACCCTTAGTTGGTCTTTGGGGGGGTCGTACCTTGACGTTTAACCCCTAGACACCTCAACCTAAGCTCGAGAAGTTAATATGCAACCTAAAACAAAACATCAAACTCAAAAGCTCACACGTTAGGCTCTAGTTTCACCTATTAGTTTCCGTTAGACTCTAGCTTGGTCTTACTAGTTTTCCGGGTTGTTACAGTACCCGAACCACTAAGAGTGGATTGCTTGGCCTCTCTCCCTTTTGCCGTAAGCACCAGGCAATCCCTTATTTTGTGGCCATTATTACCAAAACCATTGCAACCTTTCATATCGGCCAAACATTTACCCTTATGTCTTTTGCCACACCTAGGACAATCCGGCCATAGAGACCTACCACTCCCTTCACAAGACTTAGGGTTAGACACCCTTTCTTTCTTAAACCTTGGGGAATTATCATCAAGTCTATACCTTTTTTTCTCCTCAACATTCCTTCGATCTTATCTTTTTCAATCCCTTGAGCACGAATCACAAGACGATCAATATTCATACCATTCTCAAGCATAACCATACTACATTCTTTTACTATCAAGTTAGTCATCCCTGACACAAACTTACTCATTATCGACCGAGTGTCAGCTAAAATAGGTGGAGCATATCTTGACAACCTAGTGAACATCCGAGCATATTCCTCAACACTCATCCTACCTTGCCGAAGGTTAATAAATGCAAGTATCTTAGCTTTTCTCATCTCTAAAGGACAAAACCTAGAAACAAACCCATTCTTAAATCTTTCCCATTCCATGGGGCCCGCTTTTACCGGCCTAGCTTCTTTCCATTGACTAAACCACATTTGAGCAACATCCTTCAATTGGTAAGCGGCCAATTCCGCCTTCTCTACCGGAGTCACTCCTACAAAGTCCAACACTTTAGATACCTTATCTATAAACTCTTGAGGATCTTCCTCCATCTTTGACCCATAAAATTCTGGAGTTTCTATTCCGGATTGAGTCAATAGTTGAGAGCCATATCTAATCTTCTCATTAGTCATTAAGTCAACTGAAACTTGAGGAGCTTGAGGAGGAGCTCCTTAATCACCATTGTCTCCTTCAAATCCACCGGTGAAAGCTCCTTGAGTAGTCACATGTCTGTAGACCACCGGATAATGATTAGAAGTAGGACCTTATAGATTAAACTCTATCGCACGACTAAAGAGTAATAAAAGAAGTGTAGTTTCCTAACATCTTATAGCCTCTCATTCATAAATGTGGCGTGCTTCACACTATGAACAGGACTCTACTAGACGTGGCTTATGAGATATTATCCTAGAATCATTCTAAACCTTGTGCTCTGATACCAAGTTTGTCACGACCTAGGAGTACCCCCTAGACGTGACAAGGCGTACTTGACCCCAAAGGGGTCTCATACAAGACCTTAGCATATCATAACATAGGATCAAAGAAATGATGCGAAAATTTTAAAACTTTATCCATACAATCGAAGTCTTTTATAAAAGCAAGCGGAAGTCTAACTTGTCTCAATTAGCCATCTAATACAATCTTTGAATTAAAAATAGGGTCACAGCCCTTTCAACATAATCGAAACATGAACTACTAGAAAGAAACTACTAAAGACTAATACGTCCTTGAATCTTGAGGACTCACCACAATCTAGGAAAATAGTTGATCGAAGCTTGAACCAATAGAAGACCGCCTTAAGAACTGGAACCTACACTTTGTGAAAAATGTAGAAAATATGGATTAGTACAAAAATGCACTAAGTATGATAGCCATGCATAAAAATCCTTGAAAACATGCTCAAAAGGATATTTAAGTTGAACAACATGCACTTTGTCAAGTTTGAGAATCATCATGCACTTTAGTATAAAAGCATAAGTCACAAGCATATTCAACACATAGACCATCATAACATAATAGAACCATCTCATAAGTAGCCCTATGTTATACTTATGCAATGTATAGATAAAGATCCCATAATCCCATCTATACTAAGTACCACTTTTAGGCCATCATAATCATACTTACCATTCTTTGATCCCATCTTTTGTTAATACTCATAAACAAGGAAACCATCACATTTACTAAGTCATATCAAGGAAAGCAACCCATAGCAACAATACACATTAAGAATACTTCATTACATTTAGCCTTCTTGTCAACATACTTAGTAGCATCATCATAAACATATTTCACAAAGCATTATAACATTACAGAACACACCATAACTACTCTCAAAGCCTACTAGTTTAATGCATGGATGAAGTACTATACCCCCATCCACACTAAGTTGTGCATTCTTAAGAAGTCATATTTCATTATTATTCATTGTGGGGGTAAACCTTGACCGACAAAGACCATGCGAGCAAATCATGGAATCTGGTGTTACCCACACCGAAAAGGGTGGTCTACTTGCCTAAGGTAGAACTGTTAATTTAGCTTTGGTGGATCCACTATCTAATAACCTATGAGGGCTCATAGTTTATGGGATAAGGAGATTACTACTAGATACCCCGCATCAACTTACGTATTGGCATCCATCTCAAAAGATTGCTACAAGAAACCCCGCATCAACTCACGTATGAGTTTCCATCTCAATCAATATCCACTCGGTGCCTATCATTATATCCCACAGAGTAATTATCATTACATTACTTTAGTTTATTATTATGGGAGAAATGGGATACATAGATTGCTACTAGATACCCCGTCTCAACTCACTTATGATTATCCATCTCAAGCGTTCGCTACTTGATACCCCGCCTCAACTCACGTATGAGTATCCATCACAACCCGACACTCATTCATAAGACAGCTCATAGATTCAATAGGTTCTTAGCCTTTCATCCTAAGAATCCCCATATTGAGAAAAAACCTCCCACAACATGTCATTATCATTCATAAGTGTATAATCGAGAATAGCCTTTTAATCAACCCAAAATCATTATCATAATCATAGAACTTCATTCAGAGTTCATTCATAAGTGTGTGCGTGTGAGAATAGCCTTTCAACAACACCACAATTACATCATAGTCATAATCATATATATATATCTTATAGTCATGCATAATTATCATAAATTGCCCTTAAAGGACCATATTTCACGATTCATCAACACATCTAGGATTACTACATTAGACATGGATAATAACATGATTCAAATAGTTCAACTACTATAAGTACATTCTCATGATATTCATCTTCCTACAATTCACCCACATCACAAGTTCATAGATTGGGGACATGGAGATTTCATGGTTTATTTGGGGAAATTCAACATAAAAAACATAGTAATTGTTCAACTAATACATAATTCAAGTAATCTATACACAACATTCATAATTCGATAACATTCTACTTGTATCAACCAATATCCACACTTTAATATCCAATATGAGAAATTAAGGAAATTCATGGATTCTTGAGGAATCCATCATAAAAGCAGTAGTAAAACATCAATTTGATCATAACATAAAGCAATTAAACCATTATAATCATTTTTGAAGTGAATCCATGACTTGGAGTAAAACCCTAACCTTTTGGGTAAAGTTACAAGTTTTGAAATTGAGTTTGGAGGGACTCCATGGATGCAAACTATCCATGGATCAAAGACTACCATACATTGATGAAGAATACCCACGAAATTGAGTTGAAATGGCCTCTACTTCAAACCCTAGCTTGACTTTCTTCTTCTTCTTCTTCTTCTTATTCAGAGTTTTTGGGGGAAACGTTAGTTATAGATTGAGGTCTTGGGATTAATGAGGTGTAAGGGTTAGTTAATGACTTAAAAAAACTTATATAGGCCCATTAAAATAATAAAAAATGACCCTACATTAAACTAACAAAAAATAAAATTACCTAAAGACCTCTACACTTTGCTGACTTGAACAAATTTGTAGTCACGACCCACAACCTATGACCCACGGTCCGTGAGTGGACTCATGTGGCATCCTACAGGTCTGTGGGTTGGGGTTCTGCAGCCTGAAAATTTCCCTTGAACCATGATCCTCTCCCACGAGGCATGGATGGACGTACGCCCCGTAGGTCCCATCCATGGTTCACTTGCTTTGGGCAGTTTTGGGGTTAGGCTTTAGGGTCCTCCTCAAGGACCCTTGGTTGGTCCTTGGGGAGTCGTACCTTGACGTTTAATCCCTAAACCCTTTAGTCTAAGTTTGAGAAGCAAATTTTACTACTTTAACACTTACGACAAGCTCTAGTTAAGCCTACTAGTTTCCGGGGTGTTACAATCATTTTACCCTTCGCTTAGACCCCTATATAAACGTTTTAAACCCAAATTTCCCTCAATAGAAGTCATTCTCTCAAATTTGTAAAAGAATAACTCTGAAATATTTCTCTCTCTATAAATCTTGAAGAAGAAGGATTCAACCTAGGGTTACCAACCAAGTCTCACTTCGTCCATTGAAGATAAGCAATTGGCTTCAATGTATGATATGTAACACCCCGACTTTTCAAAAAGTATAAATTGACTCGTCTCTTCGTGGAAAGACCAGGAGGGTGGGTAATAAATTAAGAATGATGTGTTATGTGATATTTTAAGTGTTCAAGTGTTGTATCTAAAGTTTTGAAGTTAGGTAAGTGGCAAAATAAAAATTGGCGAAAGTTACCGTAAATTCCTTTTTAAAGATTTGTCTAAAATTTGGGTCAAATGGCTCGGACATTTTCTCCCAATCTATTAAGTGTTATGGTTCCCACAACCTATGAAATCGAAGGTCTATGAGTCTAGTTTCCAATGCATCAAACCGTTTGTTCATACGACTTCAGAATAGAGAGATATTTGCATTTTCGTGGGACTGCGCAAGCAGGCACGTGAGGTAGGGCCCTAGGTCGGTGTAACTTTACATATATCTTCTACTTCGAACCTTTTCTTCATTTTTTTGCTAAGAACCAGCAAAATTAGAGAAACCCATTTCTAGGATCAACTAAAGTGTAGATTTTCTCGACCTAAGTCCTTGACGAAAGTTGTTCTACGTATTGGGCTCATCATCGTGGTATAATTTGTTTTATCGATTTCGTAGCATATCACACTTTAGTATTGGGACAGTAAGGGTTTGGATATATTTGAAGGTTTTGAGGCGTATTACGAACTTAAGATCGAGGTAAGACCCTTCTTTCATCGACTCTAGCTTTTATAAGCAGCAAATAGCAATTTGCGATAGAAATACATATCTTTTATCGTATTGTCATTGTATCTTTTATTTTCGTGTGTTGATTATGGTCCTGCCTTGTTGTAGTATCGAGGGAGTTATGAGTAAAATTCGTTAGGTCACGTGAATTCAGCAAAAAAGGTATGTTAAGGCTATTCTCTTCATACTGCATGTTTCCTTAAAGCTTAGGTGCAATGTAATTGAGTTGTTATCGTTGTTATACTTGCAACCATTATTGTTGATTGTTGGCTGCTCGAGTGGATATAATCCTCTCTTATCGGGATTCTTATTCAGTAGTAGCATCCCTATGTTTGACATGACTTAGAGGCTATTTGTATAGGTTGCTTATAACTAAATTGCTCGCTTTTAGCTGTTGGATTGTTACTGTTGCCCTTGGGGCTATTGTGGTTAGCTGCAGGAATGTGATTTATGCCTAGAAGGGCTATGTTCTGCCTACAGGGCTATATAGATGCCTAAAAGGGCTATGAGTTGCCTACGGGGATATATTAGAGGCTAGAAGGGCTATGAGCTGCCTACAGGGCTATATTGACGCCTAAGAAAGCTATGTGCTTCCTACAAGACCATGTTGTTGCCTAAGAGGGCTATGAGTTGTCGATAAGCTATGTTGATTCCTAAGAGAGCCATGTGCTGCCTACGGGGCTATATTAATGCCTAAGAGGGCTATGTGACTGCCTACGAGGCTAGGGGACTATCGATAGGGGTATATAGGCTGATTGGCACCTTCCGGGCTTATGGGGGCCTGAGTAGGTAGTCTTGTGTGCTGTTTGTACCTACCGAGCTTATGGGGGCTTGGTTAGGTTGTTGTTTTATTAGTTTTGATAAGTTTAGATTTAGGAGCAGGTCAGTACACTTATCTTATCCTTGATTTATTTATCAGATTATTCCAGTATATCATGATACTTTCTCATAGTCTATTGCCTTTCATACTCTGTACAATATTTTGTACTGACGCCCCATTGCCTTGGGGGCGCTGCATTCATGCATGTAGGTCCTGACAGACGACCGAGTAGACCTCCTCAGCAGCAGGATTGACTTTTATCCGATTGGCTAGCCCCTTTCCTCCGAAGCTGCCAGAGTTGGGAGGTTTGTTACTTTTTGTTGTATATATCTTTATGGGTAGGCTGGGGCCCTGTCCCACCAATATTTACTACTCTTAGAGGCTTGCAAACTAGTGTGTGGGGTGTATAGCTACGTTATGGCCATACCGGCCTATGTTGTTGGTTTGCTGAAGCTTGTGAGCTGTTTGATGTATTGTATTGATATATACTTGCTTTTAGTTTTGGTATAGATATCATGGTGGCCTCGACGGCCCAATCAAGACTTCTGTGCTAGTTGGCTATTTATTTATATGATCTCCTGGAAGTAGCTGTTTCTTTTATAGTTCAGTTGACAGGGGCCTTGCCGACAGAAGGCTTAGTTTTAAGCCGAGATATACTTGTTTGTTTCTTGATTGTGTGTGGCTGCCATGCGCTAGTAGCAAATGGTTCAGCAGGGTTGGCTTGGGCTTGAGTTTTGGCATTAGGAGCCAGTTGTGCCCCCGAGTTTAGGGCATGACAGTTTTCATCCACGAATTCCTTCCATTCATGGATTTCCCAAATTCTCCTATTTTCAAAGTTAGAAATCCCTAATTGAGTTAGGGGTTTCTTCAATTGTCATGGGTTATCTTGATTATTGATTTAAATGATTGATTTATGATCTCTTACGAATGAATTGATGCTATGATTTTATGATGATTCCCATATGAACCCATCAAATCCCCATGTTATTTTCAAGTTGTGATCATATGATGTGGAATTTTGATTACGAAGGAAGACTTTTATGAAATCAAACATTTATTGATAAAATAACATGAATTTATGATGATATCCATATCTAACCCATATTTTCTAAATCACTGAAAGTGGGTTTTGAACCTTAAAAGGTAAATTATGGAATTATGCATGTTCTTATAAAATCTATGCAAATGTTTTAAGGATGCTTTTAGAGTAAAGTATCAATGATTATGTTATGGTTGTGTTGTTGAAAGGATTTTCTCATATACACATCAAAGCATGATTGTGAAAGGTTCTCTGATATAATAAGGTTTCTATGGTTGAAAGTTCTTCTCACCTAATTGAATCAAAGATTAAGAGCTATCCTAATGACTTAGCTTGGATTGGTTATTGAATGATACCTTTCCAAGGATAGTGACTTAGCTTGGATTGTCAAGATGACGTGCCCTTTCATGGATAATAAGAACAAGTAAGAAACGACTATTCCGTGGGATTTAATATTAGCACCGAGAGGATATTGAGATGGAAGCTCTCCCGTTAGTATAGGTCAGGTTTCTAGAAGCAATCTTCGTATCCCTTACCTATGTGCCACCATAGGATAATTGTCACACCCCAAACACAAGGGGTGCAACTGGCTCCTAATGCCAAAACTAAGGCCTGAGCCGACCTTGCTGAACCATTTGCTACTAGCGCATGGTAGACACACGCAATCAAGAAAACAAACTAGTATATCCTGGCTTAAAACTAAGCCCTCGGCCGATAAGGCCCCTGTCAACATATATATAAACGAAACAACTACTCCCAAGAGTTCATATAAAGAAACAACCAAGCAGCACAAAAGTCTTGACTGGGCTGTCGAGGCCACCATGATATCTATACAAAAACTGGAAGCAGGTATATATCAAGACAATACATCAAACAGCTCACAAGCTTCAGCAAACCAACAAAACTAGGCCATCATGGCCATAACCTAGCTGCACACCCCACACACTAGTATGCAAGCCTTAAAGAGTAGTAAAGATTGGTAGGACAAGGCCCCAACCTACCCATATAAATATTCACAACAAAAGCTAACAAACCTCCAAACTCTGGCAACTCCGGAGCAAAGGAGTTAGCCAACCGGATAGAAGTCAATCCTGCTACTGAGGAGATCTACTCGGTCGTCTGTCAGGACCTGCATGTATGGATGCAGCGCCCCCAAGCAATAGGGCGTCAGTACAAAATAATATACCGAGTATGAAAGGCTGTAGACTAAATGAGCAAGTATCATAATATACCTAAAGCAATCAGGCAAGGAAATCAAATTTAGATAAGCATGCCAACCCACTACTGAATCTAATAAAATACAATTATGATCAAACATCAACCTAACCAAGCCCCTATATGCCCAGTAGGTACAAATAACATACCACCTACTTACGCCCCCATAAGCCTAGAAGTTGCCAAATCAATCTACATAACCTTATCGGTAGCCCCTTGTCTTTGTAAGAAATCACATAGCCCTTTTTGGCAACGATATATCCCCGTAGGCAGCGCATAGCCCTCTTAGGCAACATCATAGCTTTGTGGGCTACACACAACCCTCTTTTGCATCACATAGCCCTATAGGCAATACATAGCCCTCTTTGGCGTCAAAATAGCCCTGTAGGCAACACATAACACTCTTCGGCATCAATATGGCCCTGTGGGAAACACATAGCCCTCTTTGGCAATAACATAGTCCTATTAGACAACATCATAGCCCCCCATAGGCAGTTCATAGCTCAACAGCTAACCACAATAGCCCCAAGGGGGACAACAAACAATTAAATAGGCTGAAGGCGAGCAATTTAGCTATAAACAATATATATGAATAATGTCCAAGTCGTTCCTAACTTAGGGTTGTTCTGAACAGATTATGAGTCCCTAAAATGAGGGTTTATAACCACTCAATTAGCCAACCACTCACAATTACATGTACAACATAACTAACATTAACTACCCTATTATATCACTCCTAAGTTCTAAGGAAACATGTCGAACGAAGGGAGTAGCCTTAATATATATTTCAAATGAACGCTCGAAAAACCGTAGTTCCATCACCAAAGTTGTTCCGTATGTCCTAAGCTTCGTAAACACTATATATACACAGCTAGTACGTACCTATAAACAATTCATAATTAATCTTAAATCGGTAGATTTGCCATATTGCACCAACTTGTCGAAACATCCGTAGAAATTCATAAAAACAATCATAAAAGAGTCCCGAGATGATTACCTTAGTTAACCAAGTTTAAACCTTGAAGAAACACCAATAACTACAAATTTATATCTTCAAAAACCAGCTCCAAACACAGCTAATTGAAGGGAAAAACGATTGCCACATGTAGGGATTATGTTTCTAGGAACGGGGGCATTGTTTAATGGTAGAAATCGTCAAAAAATAACATTCATCATGCTAGAACTCCATAGGAACCCTCTCTTAAGCTTTCTCTCTGGTTTGGAACTGAAATGGAATGTTTTCATGGTATAAAACATTAAATAAGCCGACATTCCATATTTATGACCCGACACGGATCCGACCCAGATTCTGCCTCGGTAGTCCCTAGTAAAACCCTCATAACTTTTTACTCTGATGTTGGTTTGATACGGGGTTTTATGTATTACAAACTAGACTCCTAGGCCTTCGATTTAATGGGTAATAGGCCTTCTAAATATTTATATATTGGGAGAAAACATCCAATATATTTGACCCAAATTTTAGAGAAATCTTTAAAAAGGAACTTACGATAACTTTCGCCAATTTTTATTTTGCCACTTACTTAACTTCAAAACTTGAGATACAACCCTTGAACACTTAAAATATCACATACCACATCATTTTTAATTTATTACTCACCCTCTTTGTCTTTCCACGAATGTACAAAATAATTTAGATGTTTAGAAAAGTCGGGGTGTTATATCCTTCCCCCCTTAGAAACATTCGTCCTCGAATGAAAAATCTAAGTCACACAGTTATGTCCTTAGGAGTTTCCAAAGTTTAGACATAGTATCCTTTGTGAATGTGACTATCCAGAACCTGAAACGCATAAATGTTTAACCTAGGCGTCTCACAGGACGACATAAATAGCTAAGCACTATAGCTCCGCAATAACAGTGCGAGCAAAAATACAACGGTGACAACCATACTAATAAGCAATAATATAAATTTTTTGATAGGTATCTTACCCCACTGCACCAATATAAACTGATATGTCATCACCCTGGGGTATGAAACAAGTGAGGATATTTGGACCTCATGTCATCCTCAGCTTCCCAGGTCACCTCTTCTCTATTCTTGTTTCTCCACAATACTTTAACCGAAGCCACCTCTTTGGTCCTCAATTTACGGACCTGTCGATCTAATATGGTAACTGGAGTTTCCTCGTAGGACAAATCCTCTGTGATCTGAACATCCTCATCTGGACAACCCGATAAGGGTCTCCTACGCACTTCCGTAACATTGATACATGGAAAACTGGATGAACAGATTCTAGCCCCGAAGGCAATTCTAACTCATAAGCCACTCGTCCTACCCTATGGAGGATCCGATATGGCCTAATGAATCTTGGACTAAGCTTACCTTTTTTGCCAAATCTCATAACACCCTTAATAGGCGAGACTTTTAAGAATACCCAGTCATAAACAAAAAATTCTAAGTCCCTTCATCGCACATTTGAGTATGACTTCTGTCAGCTTTGAGCTGTTAGCAACCTCTCCCAAATGAGCTTAACCTGCTCCACTGTCTACTATACTAAGTTGGGTCCAATCTACCCTGACTCACCTACCTCGAACCATCCAATGGGGGACTTACATTTTCGCCTGTACAAAGCCTCATAAGGTGCCATCCCGATGCTGGAATGATAACTATTATTGTATGCGAACTCAATAAGAGGCAAGTGTTCATCCCAACTTCCCTTGAAGTCTAGCGCGCATGCCCGTAACATATCCTTAAGTGTCAAAATTGTACGCTCAGCGTGGCCATCTGTCTGAGGGTGAGGGTGAAAGGCTGTACTAAGATTAACCTGTGTCCCCAGTCCTTTCTGGAAGGACTTCCAGAAGTTGGCGGTAAATTATGCTCCTCTATCAGAGATAATAGATACTAGGACACCGTGTAGCCTAACAATCTCTCTAATATAGTGCCCTGCATAGTGTTCGGCCGTCAAAGTAGCCCTGGCTGGTAAGAAATGGGCTGATTTTTTTAGTCTATCAATAATTACCCAAATAGAGTCAAACTTGTGACGTGATCGAGGTAACCCTATAATAAAATCCATATTAATTGCTTCCCACTTCCACAAAGGAATGACTATCTCCTGAACTAGCCCAACGGACTTTTGGTGCTCAACCTTCACCTGTTGGCAGTTAGGACACTGTGAAACAAACTCAGCAACGTCCTTCTTTATCTCGTGCCACCAATATATCTCCTTAATATCATGGTACATCTTTGTCGAACCAGGGTGAATAGAATAATGGGAATTATATGCGTCTTCCATAATCCGATGTCGAAGCCCTGCAACATTCGAAATACACAATCGACCGCTACTTCTAAGGACTCCATCTCCTGCTATATCAAATGTTAAAGTCTGTTGATTCTGAGCCTTGGCTCTGAGCTGCTCTAAGCTAGGATCCTCTTGTTGTCGCGATTTCACTTCTACAACTAGAGATGATACGGCTGTGTCCTGAATTGTTACCCCACTATCTTCTGCCTATAACAATCTGACTCCCAAGCTAGCTAAATGATGAAGCTCTCGCGCTAGCTCACACTTCTCAACACCTAAATAGGATAAACTACCCATAGATCTTCGATTCAGGGCATCGGCTACCACATTCGCCTTTCTTGGATGATATAAAATATCCATGTCGTAGTCTTTCAGTAACTCAAGCCATCGACGTTGTCACAGATTTAACTCCTTTTGTTTAAAGATATATTGAAGGATTTTATGATCTATGAAGATGTCAACATGAACGCCATACAAATAGTGTCTCCAGATCTTTAACGCATGCACAATTGTAGCCAACTCTAAATTGTGGGTCGGATAGTTCTTTTCATGCTTTCTTAACTGCCTTGAAGCATATGCGATAACCTTACCATGTTGCATTAGAACACATCCCAACCCAACACCAGAAGCATCACAGTACACCGCATAGCCTTCTAAACTCTCTGGCAATGTTAGAACTGGTGCTGATGTCAACCTGTCCTTAAGCTCCTGGAAACTACGCTCGCAAGCCTCAATCTACTGGAACTTAATTGCTTTTTGAGTCAGCTTCGTTAATGGTGCTGAAAGTGAAGAAAACCCCTTTACAAACCTTCTGTAGTACCCAGCTAACCCTAAGAAACTATCAGTCGGAGTCATGGGTCTGGGCCAAGTCTTTACGGACTCAATCTTTTGTGTATCAACCGCAATGCCTGCATATGATACAATATGGCCTAGGAAAGCCACAAAGTCCAACCAAAACTCACACTTAGAAAACTTTGCATAAAGTTCTCGGTCTCGAAGAACCTGAAGGACTGCTCGCAAATGATTTGCATGCTCAACTTTTGAACGTGAATACACCAAAATATCATCAATAAATACAATCACAAACAAGCCTAGATACAGCCTGAATATACTATTCATCAAGTCCATGAACACTGCTGGGGCATTAGTTAATCCAAAAGACATTACCAAGAACTCAAAGTGTCCATATCTAGTTCTAAAAGCTGTCTTTGGAACGTCTTTCTCCCGAACTTGTATCTGGTGGTACCCTGATCTTAAATCAATCTTTGAGAAACACTTAGCACCTTGTAACTAATCAAACAAGTCATCGATCCTCGGAAGGGGATACATATTCTTTATAGTCACTTTATTCAGCTGTCGATAATCGATACACATTCTTAGTGAGCCATCTTTCTTCCTCACGAATAACACTGGCACACCCCTTGGTGAAGCACTAGGCCTGATAAAGCCTTTATCCAGCAAGTCTTTCAGCTGATCCTTCAACTCCTTTAGCTCAACATGAGCCATTCTATAAGGAGGGATATATATGGGTTGTGTACCTGGTAGCAAATCGATAGTAAAATCAATTTCCCATTCTGGAGGGATACTAGGGAGCTCGTCTGGAAATACATCTAGAAACTCATTAACTATTAGAATAGACTGAAGAGTCGGTGGTTCTGCATCTATATCATGAACGCGAAAAAGATGATAAATACAACCCTTAGTGATCACCCTCCTCGCCTTAAGATAGGAAATAAACCTACCTTTCGGTATTGATGTATCGCCTTTCCATTCTAGAATTGCCACTCCTGGAAAGTGGAAACTAACAATCTTTCTCCGACACTCAACATTAGCATAACAAGATGCTAACCAGTCCATATCCATAATGACATCGAAATCAAGTATCTCTAACTCTACCAGGTCTATAGAGGTCTGACGGTCGATAATTTCTACCGGGCAACCTCCATAAACTCTCCTGGCAATAATAAACTCACCAACTAGTGTAGATACAATAAAGGGTCAATCTAATGACTCTGCTACTATACATAACTTCCCCGCAATAAATGGAGTAACATAAGACAGTGTAGATCCAGGATCTACCAAAGCATAAACACAATGGGAGCAAACAATCAATGTACCTGTCACAACATCTGGTGATGACTTTGAGTCCTGTCGTCCGGTTAATGAATATGTACGATTCTGTCTACTACCAGAACTAGATGCTCCATCTCTGCCTCCACCTTTACCTCTACGTGCTGAAGTCTGAGGTCCACGCCCTGTAGACTGTGTGAATGAGGAGGAACCTACTGCTGACCTGGTCAACTGACCTATACCACCCTGACCTATGGTAGGGCAGTTTCTCCACCCATGCCCCTCCTGTCCACAAGAATAACAACCTGTGGAACCCTGTCTGCACCTCCCGAAATGCATCCCACCGCAAGTAGCGCAATGCGGCAGGGCTGTCCTAGCCTGGTCTGAACCCCTCTGCCGCTGCGAGCCTGATGCTTGTGAACCCTTACCTGGGCCTGACTATCCCTGACGATCAAATCTACTACCCTAGAACTGCTGTGGTGGAGGTCTAGGTGGCCTAATAGAATATCGAGGTCTGGGACCACCCTGAAAATCTCCCTATGAACCAGCAGGCCTAGCCCTCTTCTGTCTCTCTCTCTTGACCCTCTCACTCATATACTGTAAATGTTGGCGATCCTATATGCCTTGTGCAAATGCCAGAATTCGCGAGATATCCATATTATCATTTAGTGCAGCGGTAGAACAAGCATTGATATAGTCTGATTCGAACCCTCCCACAAATCTACGTACCCTATCATGCATCGTATCAACAAATGCTGGTGCATATCTAGCCAATGAATCAAATCACAGCCCGTTCTCTCGGCCACTCTGCTGCCCTATCAGAGGTTCAGAAATTGGTCCACCCGGGTATCCCTAATCTCTTGAGGCAAATAGTGATCTATGAAAGCTTCTGTAAAGCTATCCCAAGTGGGTAGAGATGCATCTTTCCCCTAGATCTTTCCTATCTCTCGTACCACAATACTGCAACTTGCGCAATCGAAATGCTGCTAACTCAACTGACTCAGTCGCTGAGGCATGCATGACTCTGAAGATCCTATGAAACTGATCAAAAAAGTGCCGAAGGTCCTCTCTGCGATCTGTCCCTGTGAATTGTGGAGGATTCAAGGCAAGAAATTCACGAACTCTCGAACTTCCGGGCCCTTCAGAAGGTCCGGCAACATCTGGCACAACTGGCTGGCGCTGTGCAGCTACTAACTGTGCTAACATATATACTACACTCTTGAAATCCTGATCAGATGGAATATGAGGAAGTAGAGGTGGTACTGCTGGTGGAGCCGGAAGTCCTATAGCCCTCAGAGGCTCTTGAAGCAGTGGAAAAGCTATAGGGGGATGAGAAAATGTCTCCCCATGGGTCTCAATATGGGCTACCTCCACATGTGGTACCTTGTCGGTACCCTCGCCTGCAGCTGTATCTAGCCCCTGACTAGCTGTGGTCTGTCTAGTGCCATCCATCTCTATTTGCATACAAGTATCAATTATAAGCCAGAAACCTCAACCCTTAAGACACCACTTTGTAGCACGAGGTGAAAAAAAGAAGGATAGTCATTCTAATATGCCCGGTAGCTTCTTGCTTATCAAATGTAGTGCACAACACATTTATAAACAATACTCTACTAGACACGGCTTGCAAACTCCCTAGGATACGACATTGCTCTGATACCAAGTTTGTCACACCCCAAATTCAAGGGGCACTACTGGCTCATAATGCCAAAACTCAGTCCCGAGCCGACCCTGTTGAACCATTTGCTACTACTAGCGCATGGTAGACACACGCAATCAAGAAAACAAACTAGTTTATCCTGGCTTAAAACTTAGCCCTCGACCAGTAAGGCCCCTGTCAACATATTTATAAAAGAAACAGCTACTTCTAAGAGTTCATATAAAGAAATAGCCAACTAGCATAGAAGTCCTGACTGGGCCGTCGAGGCAACCATGATATCTATACAAAAACTAGAAGCAGGTATATATCAAGACAATACATCAAAAAACTCACAAGCTTCAGCAAACCAACAAAACTAGGCCAGCACGGCCATAACCTAGCCATACAACCCACACACTAGTCTGCAAGCCTCAAAGAGTAGTAAAGATTGGCAGGACAGGGCCCCAGCCTACCCATAAAAATATACACAACAAAAGCTAACAAACCTCCAAACTTTGGCAGCTCCGGAGGAAAGGGGCTAGCCAACCGGATAGAAGTCAATCCTGCTACTTAGGAGGTCTACTCGGTCATCTGTCAGGACCTGCATACATGGATGTAGCGCCCCCAAGCAATGGGGCGTCAGTACAAAATAATGTACAGAGTATGAAGACTAAATGAGCAAGTATCATAATATACCAAAAGCAATCAGGCAAGGAAATCGAATTTAGATAAGCATGCCAACCCACTACTGAATCTAATAAAATACAATAATGATCAAACATCAACCTAACCAAGCCCCTATAAGCCCGGTAGGTACAAACAACATAACACCTACTTACGCCCCCATAAGCCCAGAAGGTGCCAAATCAATCTACATAACCTTATTGGTAGCCCCTTGTCTTTGTAAGAAGTCTCATAGCCCTTTTTGGCAACGATATATCCTTGTAGGCAGCGCATAGCCCTCTTAGGCAACATCATAGTTCTGTGGGCAGCACTAGCCATCTTTCGCATCACATAGCCCTCTTTGGCGTCAAAATAGCCCCGTAGGCAACACATAACACTCTTTAGCATCAATATGGCCCACTGGGCAACACATAGCCCTCTTTGGCAATAATATAGTCCTATTAGAGAACATATAGCCCCCATAGGCAGTTCATAGCTCAACAACTAACCACAATAGCCCCAAGGGCGACAACAAAGAATTAAATAGGGTGAAGGCAAGAAATTTAGCTATAAACAATATATATGAATAATGTCCAAGTCGTTCCTAACTTAGGGTTGTTCTGAACAGATTATGAGTCCCTAAAATGAGGGTTTATTACCTCTAAATTAGACAACCACTCACAATTACATCTACAACATAACTAACATTAGCTACCCTATTATATCACTCCCAAGCTCTAAGGATACATGCCGAACGAAGGGAGTAGCTTTAACATACCTTTCCAATGAACGCTCGAAAGACCGTAGTTCTTTCATGAAAGTTGTTCCTTATTTCCTAAGCTTCGCAAACACTATATATACACAACTGGTACGCACCTATAAACAATTCATAATTAATCTTAAATCGGCAGATTTTCCATATTGCCCCAACTTGTCGAAACGTCCATAGAAATTCATAAAAACAATCATAAAAGAGTCCCAAGATGATTACCTTAGTTAACCAAGTTTAAACCTTGAAGAAACACCAATAACTACTAATTTATATCTTCCAAAACCAGCTCCAAACATAGCTAGGAACGGGGGCAATGTTTAATGGTAGAAATCGTCAAAAACTAACATTCATCATGCTAGAACTCCATAGGAACCCTCTCTTAAGCTTTTTCTCTGGTTTGGAACTAAAATAGAATGTTTTCATGGCTTAAACCGTTAAATAAGCCGGCATACCATATTTTTGACCCGACCCGGATTCTTCCCCGGTAGTACCTAGTAAAACCCTCATAACTTTTTACTCTGATGTCGGTTTGATACGGGGTTTTGTGCGTTGAAAACTAGACTCGTAGGCTTCGATTTAATGGGTAATAGGACTTCGAACTCTTTACATTGGGAGAAAACATCTGATACATTTGACCCAAATTTTAGAGAAATCTTTAAGAAGGAACTTACGATAACTTTCGCCAACTTTTATTTTGCCACTTAACTTCAAAACTTGAGATACAACCCTTGAACAGTTAAAATATGACATACCATATCATTTTCAATTTATTACTCACCCTCTTTGTCTTTCCATGAATGTACGAATTAATTTAGACATTTAGAAAAGTCGGGGTGTTACAATAATTGTCTAGACGGACATTAGCTAGTGGTTCCACCTAAGCTAGAAGTCCATGGTCCTTACCTTGGAAAGTAGGAAAACCCTTTTCAGTGTGGGAGACACCGGGAAATCATGTTATAGCTCACATGGTCTCTATGTCAGTTAAGGATAATTCCCACAATAATAATGAACTAAGGTTACGTCAAGAAGTATCTCATATGTGTTCAAAGGCTTTAAATGATGATTAGCTTTCATTGACTATGCTTTATGATTTATGTTTTCTAGCCCTTTTATATCATGTTTTAGCTTGGTCAAATGCATGTCATGAAATGACCTCTTTTAGCATGATTTAAATGTTTTATGCATAGTTATCATACTTGGTACATTGCTTTGTACTAACGCATTTTCTTGCATACATTTCCCCAAATGTAGGGTCCGATAGTCAAGTTTCTCAGTTTTGTGGCTAGTGGTTGATTGCAAGGTTCCCGATCTTTGGTAAGTCCTCATGTTTTGAGGACGGATTTTTCATTGTTTCAGTTTTCTTTCTTGTATTTTAGTTTTGGATATAATGTATGGACTAGGCCCAATTTCATTCTATTGTACTAGATTGCTAATGAGACAAGTGCTTTAGACTTCCATTTTACTTTTATAAAACTATTGGACTTGAAATGTTATCTTTACTTCTTTTGTTCAATTTCTTATGTTATGAATGCTAAGTGGCTTGTATGAGGTATCTCGAGGTCCCATACGTTATGTTACATCTAGGAGGTACCTCTGGGTCGTGACAAACTTGGTAATCAGAGAAACATGTTTAGAATGCTCCTAGGATGTCTCATAAGCCACGTCGAGTAGAGTCTTCTTCATGAGTGTTAAGCACACCACATTTATGAATGAGTGGCTACAAAGTGATTAGGAAACTCCACTTCTTTTATTATTCTAGAGTCATACGATAGAGTTTAACTCTATAAGGTCTCTCTCCTAATCCTTATCCAATTCTCTATAGGATATGGCTACTCAAAGAGCTTATGCTAGGGGGAATATGAGGGAGAATGCAGAACAAAAAGCTTCTCCCCAAGCTCCTCAAGTTTCAGTTGACCCTTTGGCCAAGCAAGTGACTAATGCGGAGTTTAGGACTATTTTTCAAGTGTTGGCTCAAGCCGTGAGAACCCAAACAAATAGGGAGGTTGCGGTCCCCGTGAACCCAAATGTGGGTACAACGGCATCTAGAGTGAAGAAATTAACTAGGATGAATCCTTCGTAGTTTCATGGTTCTAAGGTTTAGGAAGATCCCCAAGAGTTCATTGATGAGGTCTACAAGGTCTTGATGATCATGGGAGTGACGCCGGTGGAAAAGGCAGAGTTGGACACTTATCAACTAGAAGGTGTTGCTCAAACTTGATTCAACCAATTGAAAGAAGGGAGATCGGAAGATGCAGGTACTATTGATCGGGATAAGTTTAAAGCCACTTTTATTGATAGGTTCTTTCCCCTTGAGATGAGGGAAGAAAAGGTGCTTGAGTTTATTAACCTTCGTCAAGGATGTATGAGTGTGAGGGAATATGCTTTGAAATTCACACAACTATCTATATATGTGTCACAACCCAGGGGTACCCCCTAGATGTAACATGGCGTAAAAGACCCCGAGAAGCCTCATACAAGCCACTTAGCATATCATAACATAAGATAATAGAAAAGTGCGGAAATGCAAAACATTTTCCAATACAATTAAAGTTCACAAATGAAGCGGAAGTCTTTTAACACTTGTATCAAACCATCTAAATATGAATAGTCTTGGGACACAACCCATACAATAGTTCTATAACATAAAAGAAAAGGGTAATCAAGCCCTCGATGCTATGAGGACTCACCAAGTCTTCACTCCTTGCTCTACTAAGATCCTAGCTACGAGAATGGAAGTCAATATCACCGGACCCTACATTTGATAAGAATGTAGGCAAGAGTATGCGTTAGTACAAAGATGTACTAAATAAGATGACTAGAATAAATCATCAACATAGTATAATGTAGGCATTAGTCAACATAAGACATATACAAAAATGATAAGAGACATCATCATAAGACATAAGCTATAAGCATAAGAGATAACAACATAGTAATAGGCATAATCGATACATCTAGATCAACATAATATAAGAGAAACACTTAATAAGTAACCTCCAAGCATGCTTGTGCAATGCATGGATAAGATCCCATAAATCTCACCCATGCTAAGTAAACCACTTTAGGTCCTCATTCATATTCATCATCTTTTGATCTCATCCTTAGCTTATTTCTCATACACAAGGGAACATTCACCTTTAGTCAAACATATAAATAAAGGCAACTCGAGCAACAATCCAAGCTAAGCTAACATCATACAAGCAATCTCATAGTGAAACATACTTACAATACTTCCTTGAAGTAATCTCGATTCATCATAAACATGCTACTTTGATTAGGGACTTGTCCCTCATATTCATACTAATCATGGAAGAGTATCTCTATACTAGTTGAAGACACATCATCACTCATGAATGGTTACAATTTACCAATTCAAGGCTATCAAGGAAAACCACCTTACTATGCTAGACCAAGCTATCATGGAAAGCATACTCTCATGCAAGTCCAAGCTACTCAAGGAAGGGTACTATTGCTCAATCCAAGCTATCATACGTGATGTGGTTTCATCAAGTCAAGCTATCATGCAAGCATTCTATTATGCTAGTTCAAGCTACATTGGAAGGGTATGATTTCTCAATCCAAGGCTATCCATGAGTTCTACTATCTCAAGATACCATGCATGATCTTCTCTTGCCAAGTCAAGCTATTCATAAAGGGATATCATATCACTACTTCAAAACATAGTTTATACATGAAGCCTTTGAACAACACGAGATACTTCTTTAAGCATGTCTTAGTTCATTATGTAAGGTTATTAGATCACGCGTGAGAAAACCTTTCACCATCCATGTCTACATGTAAATATTAGATTCAATTAGGTGAGAAAGCCTTTCAACCTTAGAATATTCATTATGTGAGAAATCCTTTCACATCATGTTTATTACTTATGAAAGAGTGCCCTTGGCCTTCCGATTCAAGGTACATCATTATTTTAACTCTTAGACCATGAGTGAGCAATTATCACCATCCATGATCTGTTTATGTGTTCATGAGAATGTCCTTTCAATCATCACAACAACACTATTATATTCATTAAGACTTCACTCTCAAAGTGTTCTTAAAGCATTTACATAGATTCTATAAGAACATGCATATTTTCATACATTCATAATATAGGTCATGTACAAATCAACATTCATCATATAACTTCCCTCTCAAAGCCTTAATAGTCTTAACTAATCATGTTAGCTTTACTCTCAAGCCCTATGATGCTTATCATGACCAACACCACTAACCTACGTACTGTACGAGTTTCTACGATCGTCGATAAGTCCCAAGGGAGTGGTTTTGAGAATTAACAAAAAAATAAAATTTAGTTCTAATTAGTCGTAGCTAAAGACATTAACGATTAAAAACATAGTAAATTGACGGGGGTGAAACGAAAGTGTGAAATATCAATTGGGGGGGGGGGGTTTCACAACTAGTAGAAACAACTAAAATAACAGAAAAATCAAGTATGGGGAAGAGTTCTTGGGGTGTGACCGCAATACAAGTTGAGATAAGTAGTTGGGTACATGCTTTTGATAGAAAATTTGTAAGACAATAGTGACTAGGTTAAGCTTTAAATGGAAATAAGTTCCCTCTCGGGCAACTTACCCCGTTTCAAATATGTTTCTCTCGAACACCCATTTGCCGCATGAAGACTAGCCTACGCCTTACCCCATTCACTTTCTCGAGCTGAGTGTTAGGATATGGGACTAGGGCTTACCCTCTCGGGCTGAACCTCATGTCGACCCACTCCTTAGGCCATCAGTCTAGTGGTCTTGGTTTCGCGACCTCCCTCTCGGACAAGCTGAAAACACATGGGTGGCTTTGTATTTGCAACTACAAACCCTTTAGATTAAACCACAACCACTAGGTGAAATCACCATTAAACTACATCTAGCCTATCAGCAAGTAAGACCCAACAATAATATCAACACGTATTTGCTAAATCACACCCCAAGAATGGGTGTTTTTAGCCACACATCAAAAAATAAAAAACTACACCAAAAATGATAGAAAAATCAAGTGGGTATAAGAAATTAATCCTTGATTTAAGTAAAAGAAGAAGAATGGAGAAGACCCACTTCCAACTTGGGGAAGATGAAATCCTTCTTTCTTCAAGTCTCCCAAAAACCCTCTCCAAACTTGAGAGAAAATATCCAAAAAGTACTATTGTATTCTAGAAATTAAAATAAATGTTCGACTCCCTGAAATTAATAATAACTTTAGTATTTATAGACTTCAGAAAATAGTGCTGGCGGATCATTCGGCGAGGTTAGTAAATCACCGATTAACTTGGCGATTCACCATTTGGTGTAGTTCGTCGTCGTCTTGCACTAGCCTTCAGCATCGTCGTGCACTGTGTCAATGGGCGACATAGTACTACTTCGCAGATCTATTCGGTGAAACGCCGACTGCTCCTTTCATCGCCTTTTTGATCCTGCTCCTTCTGGGCTTCGCGTACTGGAACAAAGGTCGAAGTGCGTCCGTTCTGCGAATCACCAAGTGTGCTTGGCGATGCTCAGGCTTTAGCAGCTTCGTTCTTTTCAACCTTTTTGTTCCTTTTTACGCCTAAGTGTCCATGCTTACACTAAAACATCAAATACCTGAACTTAAGAGTTTTCATCAGATATTGAGACAAAATAAGCATTTGAGGACACTATTTCTATCAAAATAAATCCCTAAATGAGTCCAATTTGTGGACTCATCAACACCCCCAACTTAAACTTTTGCTTGTCCTCAAGCAAACTCAAGTTCAGCCATTCAACAAGGTGTCTCAAATAGTGCTACACAAGACTAAATCATGAATATAAACAACAAGACTTAAACTACTTATACGAAGATTCAATTGTGGACTCAAAGATTGAACTTGTGACACACCACTATCAAAGATTCTCATGCTCGCAATACTTGCTACTTGTGCAAGTTCAAGCTCAACAAAAAGTATCTAAATGCCCTCACATAAAGAATGATTCCTTGTTCACACAAATAGCTTAATCAATTAAAGATTAGGAATCAAATGCAACGCTCACACTAAAAAAGAGGAACACAATGCATGTTTTCACCCATAGGTTCGCCCTTATTTTCCAATCAATTTTCGGTTCGGCTCACTCAAGATCAAAAAGGTCTTTCTAAGGCTTGTAATGCGGCTGAGTGCAAAGGTATGGTCATTTAGGTTCAGTGACTTCTTCATCCTCGTGAGATGTGGTGTTCTCAAAACATCCTTTTTCTTTCCCTTATAACTTTTTCTTCTAGTGTTTCTAAGTCATATGTTTATTCACTCTCCATGTATTGCTTGGAAACCCACTTTTTTTTTTTTTTGAATGAAGGGTTTCCATTTTGTTTGGCAACACCATGGGTTAGAGAGACTTTTTCTTGCACTTCTTGACTTCTCCTTTTCCTTTTTTACCACACCCCCAACTTAGGCTTTGGAAGCTTTGGTTGAGTGCAAAAGGTAGCCTTGGAAAATCGGCTAATGCTGTCAACTTGTTTTGGAAGGTTAGTTTAGGGCTTAATGAAGGTTCAGCTTTTGCTGGAGTGAGTGGGGGAGGAACAAATGGTCTAGCCATTTTTTGCTTTTGGAAGACTGTTTTCTCCTTTGGAAGGAGTGATTGGTCTAAACGGCCTCATGTTTTCCTTGTAAAAATTCACGGGTTAGAAAATCAGGTAGAGAATTGTTTTCTTCTATAATGAATTCAATTTCAAAATCAAAGCTAGAGAGTAGAGCTTGCCATCTAGCAAAGATTTGTTTAGAAACAAGATTTTTAACATCTTTTTGTAAAATCTCTTTAGCAGATTTACAATCTACTCTAAGTAAAAATTCTTTGTTAATAAGATCATCTTGAAATTTCGTGATACATAGCACGATAGACAAAACTTATTTTTTAACAGTAGAATAATTTTTTTGTGCAGAATTCCAGATTCCGAAAGTGAAACGAACTAATTGCTCTGTAGATTCTCGATCTATTTTTTGTTTCAGAATTCCTCCATAACCTGCATCAGATGCATCAGTCTCAACAATCATAAAGGCATCTGGATTAGGGATTCCTAGACATGGAATAGTTTGTACAAGAGCTTTGACCTGGATTACTGCTTGAGTTTGCTCAGTACTCCAAGGAACTGGATTTTTCCTAAGTCTCTTGTACAACGGTTCACAAGTTTGTCTGACTTTTGGAATAAAATCAGCTACGTAATTTAGACTTCCTAAAAATCTCTGGTGTTGGGTTTTATCAGGGATTTCATTTGGAAATTTAGAAGAGAACTCTATGGCTCTGCAAATAGGCTTGTAAGTACCTTGATAAAGATCATGACCTAAAAACTTGATGGTGGTATGGAATGGTACCATTTTTTTGGCGCTAACAACTAAACCATTATTCTTAATGATTTTGAAGAAACTGTTGAGATGTTTGAAATGGGAATCAATGTTCTCTGAAAAGATTAACACATCATCAATATAAACAATTGACATATAGGAGTAATCATTGAATATGGAATTCATGATATTTTGGAATTCAGAAGGGGCATTCTTGAGCCCAAAAGGCATAACATTCCATTCGTATTGTCCGAATGGGACATTGAAAGCAGTTTTATATTTGTCTTTCTCTGAAATCTGAATTTGCCAAAAACCTGATTTCATATCAAACTTGCTATAGATATTAACTTTAAAAGTCCTTTTCAAAAGGTCTCGTTTGTTAGGTATGGGATACCTGATCCATTTTAAAACGGAGTTTAAAGGTTTGTAATTGATTACTAGTCTTGGTGCTCCTCTTTCTTTTTCTGCGTTTTTGTTAACGTAGAAAGCAGAACAACTCCAAGGTGATATAGAAATCCTAATAATCTTATTTTTTAAAAGAGTGTCAATCTCCTTTTTACAAAATTCCATCATTTCATGATTCATCTGAATGGGCCTTGCCTTAGTGGAAATAACATGTTCATTAAATCCTTCAATGTATGGTAAATCCACAATATGTTTTTTACGTTCCCAAAAAGCATTAGGAAAATCAGAACATATGTCTTCTTCAAACTTTTTCTGAAGATTAGCTATTTTAGTAACTATCTCTGGGTTTTTAAAATCTGTTCGATTTTCTTAACACAAATTTCATCCTTTAAAAAGGTGATATGTTGTGAGAGATTATTAATACGAAAAATGGTGTTTTCTCTTACGAAATTACTTTCATCTTGTGAAAGGGTTTTAATAAAAGGAAAATGTAAATTTTTTCCTAGAATAGTAGTATTAATACCATCAAGGTCAGTAAAATAAGGTTTTATCTGAGTGATAAAAGGTATTCCAAGAATGATATCTTCATTGATATCTTCTGTAATAACAAAATCATTTGTTAAACAAATGTCATTATTGAAAATATGAGCTTTAGAAAGCTTATAATTTATTTTCAAAAGTTCTCCTGTAGCGGAGTATAGTTTTGAAGTACTTTTTTGTAAATACTTAGTAGGAACAATACCTTTTACAATGCAATTCCTATCTGCACCACTGTCAAGCAAAGCAATTTTGTTAATAACAAAATGTTTACTAACAACTATCTTAACAGGTATATGATGACTCTGAGGTCTAATGGAAGATATTACCGTTACTCCTGGTGCTGCAGAGGTAGAAGTGTCATTACCTGTATTGGTAACTAAAGGTTCAAGTAGGTGATCATTATTGATATTGGAGAGGTCAATACCAATGTTATCATCAAGGTCTTCGTGGGAAGATCTCTGGTTAGACTCAAGGTCATGAAAGGCAGTTCTTTTGGGAACTTGACTGGTGAGAATGTCAGTTTCAACAATACAAAGTCGAGATTTGATATTTCTAATCTCCTCTTTGAGACTGGAGACTTCGTGGAGAAGATCTGAAATAGAGGGTTCAGAATGGTTATCTGAGCGATTCATGATTTGTTTCATGCTGAAGGGTTCAATCATCGGACGGGTTTTGGGTTTGTCCGTATTGAGAAGAAGATTTTTGAGTTCTAGAAGAAAATGATTCCTAGCCTCATTATCATTAATGTGTTGGATGACATCGAAGAGAGCTTCTTTTGAATGGTCAGAAAGTACTCGAATATGAGGTGTACTATCACTACTACAGAATGCTTCGGTGCAGGTGCAATCTTTTCCTGATTGGCTTACATCTGAATCATAGTCGAGATCAATGTCTTTGTCATCACTGTATTCAACAGATGTGATTCGTCAAGAATAGCAAAAAGCTTACCTTTGGTTTCTTCATCGATATTAAAAAGATTAATTTTCTTCTTTTGGGTTTTTTCTGGGGGAGTGATGAAACCAAAATCCCTGCAAAAACTTCCAAGTTCCTTTCTAGAAGAAGATTGCTCTTTCTTGAGCTGATGTTTGAGTTTAATATCTGTGCATAGTTCGAGGGCTACAACATTGATGGTGCTTATCAAATCACCATAAGTAAGATTGCCATAAGGAATATTACCATTATTGCGATCTTGGATTTTTGTCCTTACTTTATCTGCAAAGAGGGGAGGTAGTCCACTTATAAATCTTTCCTTCCAGAAATCTAAATTGCAATCCGGACGGATCATAACTTTGCTGAGAAAGGCATGTTTGGAGTGGATAAAGTTGTCTAAGTTCGGGCAACTTAGATTACTCAGAATTTGGAGGCTCCTATCTTGGAACAACTTTAGTTCTCCAATAAAATGTTTGGCAATATGGTAAAGCAGGGTGGCACAAGCATCTTCTCTTATCACATTAGAAGTGGATTGTGTAGTACCTTCCATTTTTACCACTGTCTCTGTTGCAGTGGCGTTAATAATGAGTTGCTTTATCTCATCTGTGCAATAATTATCCCACCAGTGTTTCAGCATTCCTGTGAAACCTGGAATGATCATGTTAGCAGCATCTCTATCTGCTGATCCATACATTTTATATGCAGTGATAGCAACACCCATCTCATGGAGTTTATTGTTAACTTGATGCTCAACTAGGCCATCAATATTCCATTCAATAATGCTTCTTCCCTCATGAGAGGAAGTAGATAAGAAGGCGTTTTCCTCATACTGCAAATCTGGGAATGAAGGTTTGTTATGATAGTTTTTCATACTGTGAAAACGACTGCTGGCAAGTTTTTGGAGAAGATTGGATTTCTCTTGGGATTTGAGATTGGGTTCTTCTTGGAGGGTAGATACCTTAGATGGTTTTTCTTCTTTTATAGAGATGTTGAAGTTGTTAAGCTGTGCATTGAATTTTTCAATAATGTTTCCGGTTACTTCAAAAGTATCAGAAAGTTTGGGGAATTTTTCTTTGGAAAATTCAGGGATTTTGAATCCTGGATAGGTTTCAATATTGTGGTTATAAGAAGTGGAGGCCGGAGTTGGTTTTCCACTGAGACTGGGTTTAGTATCTTCTATTTGTCTAGAGCTAATATGGAGGATTTGGTTGGAGTAATTGTTTTGTTTAACTACTCGGTCAATGTCTGCAGAAGTGAGTATTCCACCTGTCTTATCACTTTTCTCTTTGAAAAGAGAAGCTTTGATTACAGTTCCTGCAATAGGGATATTAATTCCTTCTAAAGGAGGAGTGATAGATTCAACAACTTTGTTAGATGTAGTATACCATTTGTTAATGATAACTTGTAATGACTCAGTACAATTTTCAATCCTTCCAGTCATTTCAAACCATTTGAAGAATTCTATTTCACAACCAATTCTTCTCATGTCAGTCATCCATAAATCTCTAAAGGATTCTCTTTGCTTAAGAGGGTAAGAAGAAACATACCATTTTCTTTTTACCTGATTGTCAGGATGTATCCATTGTTCCTGCAAGATGTTTAGATTAGGTTCAAAAGGTTTGTTTACCTTAAGTATTCCAAGCCAAGAAGGTTTTTCCTTAGGAGGCTCCATTTCACTTGTAGTAGGGCTACCTGGATTATCTTGGTAAAATACTTTGGGTATGTTACCTGAAAAGTCTACTCCTGTGAATTTACCTTTACTGTTGTCGGCAACAGAAATGATCTCATTATCATCTACTTCCTCCGGGGTTTTTGAAGAAGAAGGTGGCCTGGGGACAAGTCTTGAGGGACCTGAAGTAGAGGGGGACCAAGATGACCTTCGATTCGAGGAAGATCTCCTTGAAGGATTGTCTAAGAATTTGAGTTCTATAGAACCATCAGGAAACTGAATGACTCTTTCAATCTGAGATCTTTCAGAACGAGATGTGAAAGGTTGAGTTATGTTTTCGAAACGCCAATCATTACTGGAGAGTATATCTTTCCATTGTATAGTTCGAGGAACAAAAATAGAACTATGTTCATGGTTGGCTTCCATAAGCATAGTCTCACCTTTTGCACTTTCATGACGAGCTTTAGGAGCAAGGTGGGTTTTCATGAGACGATAATAAACTCGATAAATAATAGCTATTTCACGAGTATTAATTTTGTTGTTTAAGTTTTTAGTTTTGACATTGAGGGTCAAAGAATCCATGACATTAGGATCATTAATGTCGACTGAGAAGTTAGGATAACAATTGAAGTAAACTGGCCCATCAGCAAGATTACTCTGCAAAACTCCTAACATAGGGTCATCAAAATTAAAAAATCTGCCATCTCTAAGGATGACACAAATAGGAATATCAAGGCCTTTTCTAAAGAGAGGCTTAACAACAACTTGCACTAAACCAATATTCAAATAATTATAATCAGATTTATAACGATTTATATCATTATCTTTAAGAAGGGGAATAATTTCTAAAGAATTATTAATAGCAATAGTAGACTCACAAGTCTTAATATTCCTTCGAGTAAGGTAACTAAAATTACCTAAATGGTAAATCTTTTTGAAAGGTTCTTTTGGTATATTCCAGTTTTGTAAATCATTTTCTAATTTAGCAATTCTAGTAGATTGCGAAGATAGATTTATACTATTTAAAATATTTTGATTTTTCTCCATTTGATTTAAAATACTGTCTAATGGACTTACAGGACAAAAATATTTCTGATAAGCACAATAATAATAAACAACATGCTAGTAGGTATATGTAGAATATTAAAACACATATCAAAGATCCAAATAGAGTTTCTAAGGGAGGTTCTCTTGGTTTTACAACAGTTCTTTCCCTAGAATCATCTTAGCTATGGGACCACCATCAAACAGGTCTAAACGCCCTCCTGGCTACAACGACCTTACAGAATACGGCTGACCAACGTACGCTCCGGATATTAATCGGATACCTCATACACATAGGATAGAACGAATACCTCACACCAAGTAAAGAAACTATATATAGGAACATGATAAGTATGATAATATATCTATATATACAAATAGCATGTTGTTTATTATTATTGTGCTTATTAGAAAAAAATTTGTCCTGTAAGTCCATTAGACAGTATTTTAAATCAAATGGAGAAAAATCAAAAAAATTTAAATAGTATAAATCTATCTTCGCAATCTACTAGAATTGCTAAATTAGAAAATGATTTACAAAACTAAAATATACCAGAAGAACCTTTCAAAAAGATTTACCATTTAGGTAATTTTAGTTACCTTACTCGAAGGAATATTAAGACTTGTGAGTCTACTAGTGCTATTAATAATTCTTTAGAAATTATTTGCCTTCTTAAAGATAATGATATAAATCGTTATAAATCTGATTATAATTGTTTGCATATTGGTTTAGTGCTAGTTGCTGTTAAGCCTCTCTTTAGAAAAGGCCTTGATATTCTAAAAAGTAATAATAATTTTTCGGAATGGTCAAAATCATTTTGCAATTAAAAGTAAACGGAGCCACGAGCTCAAACATCAACAAAAAGCAATACTTAACATAATTATAAATAGAACAACCCAAATATACACAAAACACAAGTCATAAACAGCACACAAAAGTGTGGGCCTCACCCCACCACAAATAAAAAGCAATTTGTTCTCAAATGCAAATGATGAATATCTAACAGTGAAAATAAAGAAAGATAGAGAGGGAGGTAAAGAGGGGATCATGGCTAAGTAGTCGCTTCATCTAGGCATCAATACCCGGAGTGACCACCAAAAGGACAAGCTCCACTGGACCCAGCAGCAGGATACTCTGCCAAAGAAGCTTGCACAACAACATCTAGTATTATTTCTTCAGTCTCGGCTATTTCGGCCGTTGTAGCTTCCTCCAACTTCTCTTCGTCAATCTCTGTTACTGATTCAGAGTTGGCTATATGTTTCAATCTATCCCCATATCTAGTGGTTGTCTGAGGCATCTCAGGCATGTCTAGGTTTCCACTGCTTCAGAAGTCATGGACACATCGATGGACTTTAGGTAGTTTACATCTTTTCGCAGTTCAGCAATGGCAGATTTTAAGGCCATCACCTCCTTTGTGGACCCTTGGTTATGGTCACACACCGCTATCCTGGTCGCTAGGGAATCAATGGTAGTGCTCAGAGGTGTCACAACATCAGTTAGGGCAATCTGAATCATGACTGGAACAGAGGCGTCTAGGCTAGCAGCATGACTATCAGCAGATAGGGCCAGCTGTCCCATTCTGAGTAGGGACACCATTATGAGAGGAAGTCAGGGAACAACAACATCAATAGTGGTTCTTGGTGATTGTGCAACAACATAGTAACCTAGAGAATTAGTAGGATTCACAGTGGAAATAGGTATACATGAAGGCCCAGGGGCCGGAGTATGCAGAGGTGCCTTTGCATATGTTTTATTTGATCCTGATGCTACCCTGCCTTTTGTGACGCCATATGTGGCTAAGAGGTTTGATGTTCTTTTGGATGTGTTGTTATATACTTTTTTGTCTCTACTCCTGTTGGTGATTCTATTGTGGCAAGAGGGTCTATAGAAAGTGTCCCATCTCCTTGTCCCATAGAGTTACTCTTGTTGACTAGGTAAAGCTTGATATGCTAGATTTTTGATGTTATCCTTGGTATGGATTGGCTGCACTCATCTTATACTTCTATAGATTGTAGAACTCGTGTTGTCAAGTTTCAGTTCCTGAATGAGCTTGTCCTAGAGTGGAAAGGGGGAAATTCTATGCCTAAGGGTCAATTTGTCTCTTGTATTAATGGTAGAAAAATGATTTCTAAGGGTTGTATTTACCATCTAGTTAGGGTGAGGGATGTGGATTTTGAAACCCCTACTCTTGGGTCGGTCCCCAGTGTTAATGAGTTTTCAGATATGTTCCTAGATTATTTACCCAGTATTCCTCCCAAAAGGGAAATAGACTTCGATATGGACATCTCCAAATACACAACTTATTTCTATTCCTTATTACCGTATGGATCCGGAGGAACTTAAGAAGTTGAAAGAACAATTGAAAGATTTGTTGGATAAGGGTATCATCCGACCGAGTATCTCTCTATGAGGTGCTCCAGTTTTGTTTGTTAGAAAGAAATATTGTTCTCTTCGTATGTGTATTTTCTATCGTCAGTTGAATAAGGTGACCATTAAGAATAAGCATCCTCTTCCAAGGATATATGACTTGTTTTACCAACTTCAAGGAGTGAGTTACTTCTCTAAGATTGATCTTCGATCTGGTTATCACCAATTGAGGGTGAAGGAAGATGATATTTCAAAGATGACTTTTCGAACACGGTATGGTCATTATGAATTTTTGGTAATGTCGTTTGGGTTGATCAATGCTCCGGCGACATTTATGAATTTGATGAATAGGGTGTTTAGACAATACCTTGACATATTTGTGATTGTGTTCATTGATGATATATTTATCTATTCGAGAAGTGAGAATGATCATATTGATCATTTAAGGATCGTGTTTCAAATTCTTAAGGACCAACGAATCTTTGCGAAGTTTAACAAGTGTGAGTTTTGGTTAAGATCCGTAGCTTTCCTTGGCCATATTATTTCAAGTAAGGGTATTGAGGTAGATCTTAAGAAGATGGATGCGGTCAAGAGTTGTCCTAGACCTCTATCCCCTTCGGATATTAGAAGTTTCTTGGGTTAAGATGGTTACTATAGAAGGTTTGTTGAGGGAATCTCTTCAATTTTCTCTCCTTTGATTACTTTGACTCAAAAGAAAGCCAAGTTCATATTGTCTGAAGCATGTGAGAAGAGTTTCCCAGAGTTGAAGGACAGACTTATTTCCGCTCCTGTGTTGACTTTACCGAAAGGGACTGATGGTTTTGTTGTTTATTGTGATGCTTGGAGAATTGGGCTAGGGTGTGTACTTATGCAAAATAGGAAAGTTATTACCTATACCTCAAGGCAACTTAAGATTCATGGGCGGAATTATTAGGGGTGTCAAATGGGCCAGTTGGGTTGAAATTGGAGATATTAAAATGGGTTGAGCTAGAAATTGGGTTGGGTCTTGACCCGCCCAAGTTTACTTTGGGCTCGAATGGGTTGGGTTCAAATGAGCTAAAAAATGGGTTTGGTATTGACCCGCCCAATTTGACCCGATTAATATCAATAATTTTAACATAGTGATATTTAACTTTTATAATCAAAATTCAAATTTCCGCTCAAGATTGTTTTTAAAAAAAGTAACAAATTGATAGATAAATCCTAGAGACGTTAAATAGATAATAATTTATACCTTTAATATAGGAACATATCTTAGTAAAGAGTTTTAAAACGGGTTGAAATTGGAGATTAAATTGGGCTCAATTGAGGTTTCTCTTAAAATTTGTTAGGCTTGAATGGGTTGAGATTGAACCCAATTCAAATTATCTTGAGCCCAACCCTTAAAATTTTGGGCGGGTTAATTATGTTTGGGTTCATTTTTGACTCCCCTAGGAATTATCCTACCCATGACCTTAAATTAGCGGTGGTTGGTTTTGCCTTAATGATTTGGAGGGATTATTTTTATAGTGTTCATTTAGATGTGTTTACTGACCACAATAGTTTGCAATATGTGTTTAATCAGAAAGATCTAAATCTTCGCCAAAGAAGGTGGCTTGAGCTATTGAAATATTATGATATGAGTGTTCTCTACCACCTCGGTAAGACTAATGTGGTGGCGGATGCTCTTAGTCGGTTATCCATGGGTAGTGTTGCTCATATTAAAGAAGGTAAGAAAGAGTTGGTTCGAGAAGTTCATAGATTGGCCCGATTAGGTGTTCAGTTGGTGGACTCCACCAAGGATGGTTTTATGGCTCACAACAACTCAGAATTGTCTTTTATGGCGGATGTGAAAGCCAAGCAAGGTCTTGATCCAATTTTCTTTGAATTAAAAGAAATGGTTCTTAAGAAATCAGTTGAGGTATTCTCCCAAGGGAGGGATGGTGTCCTTAGATATCAAGGTCGTTTGTGTGTTCCTAATGTTGATGAATTGCGGGAACATATCTTGTCAAAACCCCATAGTTGTCGATATTCCATTCACCCGGGAGCCACCAAGATGTACTTTGATTTTCGGGAGGTTTACTGGTGGAATGAAGAGGTTTGTCTCAAGACATTAGCATTCCTACTTGGAATTGGGAAGATGTAAACATAGAATTTATTGTTGGTTTGCCTTGCACCCGGCGACAACATGATTCGATTTGGGTTATAGTAGATCAGATGACGAAATCAGCTCATTATCTTCCTGTCAAGGTTTCCTATTCGGTGGAGGACTATGCCAAGGTGTACTTTAGAGAAATTGTAAAGTTGCATGGAGTGCCTTTTTCCATTATTTCAGATCGTGTTACCCAATTCACTTCTTAGTTTTGGAAGTCTTTCTAAAAGGGTTTAGGTACTCGAGTTAAGCTTAGTACGTCCTTTCATCCCCAAACCAATGGGCAAGCGGAGAATACTATCCAAACTTTGGACGACATATTAAGAGCTTGTATGATTGATTTTTTGGGGAAATTGGTATGACCATTTGCCATTGATTGAGTTTGTTTATAACAATAGCTATCACTCGAGTATTGATATGGCTCCATTTGAGGCATTGTATGGTAGGAGGTGTAGATATATTATAGTATGGTTTGAGGTGGGTGAAATCGCCCTAATAGGTCCCGAGTTGGTACATGAGGCAATAGAGAAGGTTCAACTTATTAGAGAGAGGTTGGAAACGACTCAAAGCCGGCAAAAGTCATATTCCTATGTCAGAAGAAGAGATCTTCGGTTTTATGTTCATGATTGTGTTTACATGAAAATTTCACCCATGAAGGGTGTAATGAGGTTTGGTAAGAAAGGGAGGCTTAGTCCCCGATATGTAGGCCCATATCAAATTTTGAGACATGTTGGTAAGGTAGCTTATGAACTAGATTTGCCAAATGATTTGGCATCGATGCATCCAGTTTTCCATGTCTCTTTGTTGATGAAATGTGTTGGTGATACGACTTCCATAGTTCCCTTAGAAGGTTTGGTAGTGAAGGAGAATCTTTCTTAAGATGAAGTTTCAGTTGAGATTTTAGACCGGCAAGTCAAGAGCTTGAAGAATAAAGAAGTAGCTTTCGTGAAAGTGTTGTGGAGGAATCTATTATTTAAGGGTGCCACTGGGGAGGTCGAGGCTGATATGATGCCCCGATATCCTCATCTCTGTGCTTCTACTCCTACTCTAGCTTGAGGTAATGAGTTCCTCATGGTTTGTTCTTTGTTTTGGAGTCATGTGTCTTGAATGATTTCATGATTTCCTTACTATGCATGATTTATGAAAAGTTTAAGTTTTGAGAAAATGAGTCAATTTGATTGATTTCTACATATTTATGTGCATTGAGTATGAATAGCTTGTAGACTACATTATATGATGTTATGAGCATGTTTTTAGCTTGGAGTTGATGTTTCCTCTTCATATGTTAGCTTGGAGTGGATGTTTCCTCCTCAAATATGTGTATTGCATGCATGCTGGGCTTTTAGATTTATTTCCGCCCCTCTTATGACGTTTTGATTACGTCTTAGCTTGGAGTCAGTAATTCCTCCTTTGTTATATGCATTTAGATGAAGTTGCATTGATGGTTAGGTTGTTAGTTCCTCTCCTACTCTTTTAGTACTAGCTTGAATGAGATTCGAGGATGAATAATCCCAAGGGGGAGATATTGTAACACCCCGAATTCGAAAAAGGGCAGAGTAACTATTTTCAAAAGTTGTAGGTGCCAGCCAACAGAGGCCACCCACGGCCCATGGATAAGACCATGGACCGTAGGTGTGGCACATGGTTGGCCACCCCAACTCACTACCAGAGGTCAAGAAGAACGGCCTGACCACGGTCCGTGGTCAAGGGTTGGTAGGTCAGGACCCCAAAAACCACTTCCTTACCATGGACGATGACCATGCAGGATGGACCGTCGGTCATCCCATGGTCCATCAACCAGGTTCTGTGGGTCCTGATTGGCAGTTAAGTTTTAGGGGAAGTTGGGTCTTTTCCTAATTATTTTATCCCTAGACTATTTAATTTTACCCTTCACTAAGACCCCTATATAAACGTCTTAACCCCAAATTTTTCTCAGTAGAAATCATTCTCTCAAATTTGTAGAAGAAGAACTCTCAAATAATTCTCTCTCAATAAAGCTTGAAGAAGAAGGATTCAATCCAGGGTTCCAAGTCAAGTCTCACTTCCTCCATTGAAGATAAGAAATTGGCTTCAAGGTATGATTGTTTTTGTCCATGGATTGTGTAACGCCCAGTACTTTAGTAGGCCAACTAGGGCTAAGTGTGACGGAAACAAAAGCCAAGGCAAAGGGCAAGAGCCAAGGCCAAGGGAAAAGGCCCAAGCCAAGGGCCAAGGGTACCCCAAGGTTTTCTAGAACTACCCCACTTCACGAATTCCACCACGGCCCGTGGTGTGGCTCATGGTGGATAAGGCAGTAACTAACTTGAAGCTGCCTCAAAATGGATCACCTTCATGGGCCACTTCACGGCTAGTGGTGAAGACCACCGCTCATGGGAAGGCTTGTGAAGATGCTTTAGAGTTATGGAGGTCAAGACACCTTAGCGTAGCCACTTCCCAAGGACCACGGGCAGGACCACGTCTCGTGGTGGGGACCACGGCTCATTGAGCCTGCCGGGGTGCCTGACGCATGGCTGCCTAGTGAAGGCTAAATTGGTTAATTACTATTTAGGTGGTTATTAAGTGAGGTAGTTTTTTTATAGTCTTAGTACACCTATATAAGCTATTTTAACCCTTTAACAACCCCAATTAAGTCATTATTTTCCAAGACCCAAACTAAATTCCCAAAAGCTCTCCTCTGAAAAATTCTCTCTTTAGAAAATTCAAAGAAGAAGAAGAAGAAGAAGGTCAAGCTAGGTCAAATTCTTCCAAACTTCCAAGCCTTTTGAGGGCTTTGTATACAAGTTATGATAGCTTATACATCCATGGATTCTTTCATTCATGGAGTCCCCTAGAATTCCCCTAATTTGATGAAGAATTCCCTAATTCAAGTTCGAGTTTCTTCAATGTTGTGGGTTATGATGTATGTTGATCCAATTGAGTGGATATGGATTGTTTATGATTGAATTAGTAGTGAATCATGTTATTATTGTGAAATTATATGTTTTCCTTGTCTAACCCTAGTCTAATTGATGAAATTGAAGTGATGTGTGTCTATGTGTTAAGAAGGGAAATTGAGGATTTAGAGATAATCTTCTAGGGTTGATAATATGTGTAGTAATTGATTGAGAGTATAAGCATGTATACATGAATTGAATTTTATTAAAGTATACATGATGGATCATGATTAGTAATGCTTGAGATTTAGCTTTATGATGATATATGACTAGAATTGCGTAAGAATGAATCATGTGACTAGAATGCCTTGTTCTCTAGGTATGTATGATGATTGTAAGAAGTAAAGCTTTGAGAGTAAGGCTTGTAATCATGAATGTTGATTACCAGTGTTTTGAAAGTAAAGCCAATGTGATGAGTTAAGTATGTTAAGGCCCTAAGAGTGAAGCGTATATGATAATGGTAGACTACTAAATAGAATTGTTGTGGAAGGACTTTACCCACCTAATCTACCTTAAGTATGATGGAATGTATGAAGTGATAGAATCACTTGAGTTATGATTATATCCATGTCTAATGTAGTCATTCTAGATGTGTTGATTCAATATGAGCTTTGATCCTTGAAAGGGTAAGACATGATATTATGCATGTTTTATGAAGTATAGTATATGCTTTATGAACACTTTGAGACTGAAGTGTCTATGATTATGATATGTTGTTTTGTTGTTGAAAGGATATTCTCATATACACACTTGTGCATGAATATGATATGATATGATATGAAATGTTCTCTCACATAGAATGATTCTAGATTAAAAGGTTTGCGCACCTAAAATTTGTGCACTTTTCTATTATCTTATGTTATAATATGCTAAGGAGCTTGTATAAGACCCCTTCGGAGTTGAGTACGCCGTGTTACATCTAGGGTGTACCCCTGGGTCGTGACAAACTTGGTATCAGAGCACAAGGTTTAGAATGGTTCTAGGATTGTCTCTAAACCACATCTAGTAGATTCGTGTTCATAAGTGTGAAGCGTGCCACATTTATGAATGAGAAGCTATTGGATGCCTATAAAACTTCACTTCTTCAATCTCTAAGTTGTGCCATAGAGTTTAACACTATTAGGTCTCTCTCCTACTCCTTATCTGATGGTCTTCAGAATGAGAAAATGTTGGTTGTGTGATGAGTCCGAGATTTGGACATATTTAGGGTTTTGTTTACATAGAATTAGTGTCCTTAAATGCTTAATTTGTGTCAATAACTAATATAAAACCCTTGATTTTTAGGTATATGGATTAAGGAACAAAGTAAGGACACTAACAAGTAAAAAGGAACAAAACAGGCTGAAAGGATGAAGAAAGGCAGCCTGGTGATCACCAAGTTCACTTGGCGAATCACCGAATGGCTATCTGACCGCCTAAAGTTTCAGTGTGCCAAGCCTTGAGGAAAGAAACCTAGTCGGCGAGAGAAAAGAGTAGTCAGCGGATCGTCGTGTAGTTCTGCGATGTAGTGCTAGATCGCCCAAAGTTACAGACCTTGAGGATGCTGAATGCCAAGGCAGAAGGGCGATGAAAGTGACCAAAGGGTGGCTCGCTGAGTGGTTCGGCAAGCCCGAATTACTTCGCCAAATGACTCTTCACCACATATTTTTGGCGACTATAAATACAGTTTCGAACATTTTAGTTTAGTATCATAATATTTTTGGATCTTTTACTCATTAGAAAAATCTATTACTCCCTCTGTCCCAATTTATCTGACTTGATTTCCTTTTTAGTCAGTCCCAAAAAGAATGTCACATTTCTATTTGAAGTAACAATTTGACTATAGATTGTCTATTTTACCCTTAATGAAATGATTTACAGCCACACAAATTTCTATCATTCATTTTGGACCACAAGTTTTAAAAGTGTTCCTTTCTTTATTAATCTCCGTGCCGAGTCAAAGTACCTCACATAAAATAGGACGGAGGGAGTACTAAGTTTTTAGTATTGGGAGACAGTTTTCTCTAGTTTTCCTTAGCTTTGAGGGATTGAAGAAATTCACTTTTGAGAAATTAGAAGTGGGACTTTGAGAATCTTCAAATTGGAGCATTGTAAGGACAAAATCAATCTTACCCAATTGATGGATAATCAATTTGGTAATGATTTTTATCTTTTTATGATGTCTAATTAAAACCCCAATTCTTGGGGTGTGATTATGGACTGATTTAGCTTATGTGTATTACTAATTATCAGTTTAAATTCTATTTAAATGTGAGTTTAATCATTAATTGTAGTTTAATTTAAGAATTGTAGTTGCAAATGCAGTTCTATGTTTGTGTTCTTGGCTTGCTCGAGAGAGAGGTTTTAGGACTAAAATTATTGATTAATGGTTTGTGGGTATTGGGTTGACCTGGGTTCAGCTCGAGGGAGTGAATCCTAAACCCAATCCCACACATTCAACTCGAGAGAGTGAATGGATTAAGGTGTGGGATGCTCTTATTTTGCATGTTTGTTGATGTTCAAGAGAAATCACTTGATTCGGGGTAAATTGTTTGAGAGAAAATTTACCTCCACTATAGCCTAGCTTGCTCACTAATATCTATCTATTTACTAAGAGTTTCAATTACCCATTTGTCTATTTTAGCCTACAATCGATCACATCCCAAAAACCGTCTCATTATTGTTATTTCGTATTGTTGTGACTGATGTTTGTAGTTAATAGATTAAACCAAAACCCCCATTAGACATTCGTATCACCCCTTAATTTGAATGATGTCTTTATTCGATAATGTTTATTACTATGACTAATTTGACCATGTTCATACTTCCTAATTGAATCATAAACACGTACCGCTCCCTGTGGGATTCTACCACAACTCATTTAGTTGAGTTTTATACTGATTAACGGCCGCTGATGCTTAGAATTAGATGAAGTGTCTTTGAAACTTTATTAATCAAAATGGCGTTGCTGCCGGGGAGTGGTGTTGTTTGAAATTCGTTTGGTGAAGTTGAATTTTGATACTTTTAGTCATAGTTGAATCTACTTATTTTTAGTTTTGGTTTTTGTGCAACTTGTTAAAACAGAGGAAATGAGTGTCAACTGAAGCAATGGTAGCCAAGTGGGCTACCAAGATGACATCAAAAATCTCAATGATGTCAATGAACCGAATGTCAATGATCCAAATTTAGTGGGTTTAGTTGGTGCCATTCATTTGCCTACAACTTAAGGGAACGTTGTGTTCCACATAACAAGCACCATATTGCAGCTCTTACAATTGAAAGGGTTGTTTGGTGGGTTGGCTAATTAGGATCCCCATGAGCATATAAGGAATTTTGTTGATGTTTGCGGTCCGTTCTCCTTTAAAGAACATATCCCAAGAGTCGGTCCAGCTGAGGTTATTCCCATTTTCTCTAATGTGAGAAGTGTGCAAGTGGTTGGCTGAGTTGCCAAGAGATTCTATCACTTCGTGGGAAGAGCTCATTATCGCATTTCAAGTGTGATTATTTCCCCCTTCGAAGATAATGACTCTTCGGGACAACATCTAAAGTTTCAAGCATTTGGAGGGTGAGCCAATCCATGAGACTTGGCTAAGATTTAAGAAGTTGGTGCTGTAATGCCCAAATCATGGATTACCCGATAATGTCTTGCTGTAGTACTTTTACAGAAGCCTTGATTCGGTGAACAAGGGAGTGACTGATCAACTTTCTATAGGAGGTTTAATGCAACAACCTTACATTATAGCAGCCCAACTCTTAGATTGTATGACCAAAATTAACCGGGCACGGTACACCCGTGAAGATCAGGTCTCCCCTCTCACTTTTAAATTGACAAAGGAGCAGCTTTAAAAAGATCAATAGAGGGACCAAAACATGGAAAAGATGATGAACCAACTTGACATCTTAGCCAAAAATGTCATATGTGCTGGTGCTAGAAGTGTAAATGTTATGGGTGTGTAAACCCCAGTGAGGCCAAGTTTGAAGCGTTGCAAACTGAGGAATTGAACTTCCTAGCCAACCAAAGACGAGGTTATCGTGCAAACTACCAAAGCCAGGGTGGTAACCATGGTTGGAATAGGGATGAGGGCTGGAGAGACCATGATAGAGAGTGGTGGGATCGTAACCCCAGTTGGAAGGAAAGAGATGGGAGAAGGATAGGTATGTTCCTCCCCACGAGAGTCAAAAGCCCAAAGATTCTGAGGGTCGCCGGACTGAGGATATACTCTCGTGTATACTCAACAAAGTTGAAGGGTCCGATAAAGTCTTGAAGGAAATGAAGGAAGACGTATCGACCCTCAACACGATGGTGACTTCTTATTCCATCTCTATCAACTAGTTGGAGAGCCAAATGGGTCAGATTTCCTTGCATCTTTACCCCAGACAACAAGAGGGGTTGCCTAGCGATACTATGGCAAACCCCAAGAATAAAGTTTGAGTTGGTAGTTGCGTCGTGCTATGATGTTAACTAAGGCGCTTCTTGGGAGGCAACCCAAGTTCTTATTGCTTTATTTGAGTTTTTGGAATAACGTGCGTTGGTTGTGTAGGTTGAAGTGTGGAATATGTTTGAAAATTGTAGGTTGGCGAGCCAAAAGTCTAGTCGGTGAGCCTGACTTGGAGCATCGTTGGACTCAAGGAATTACAAGGATGGAATCTGTAAAACTTGACAGGCCCGTGGACAAATCGATGACTCGCCGTACAGGTTGGCGAGCCCGACTTTGTCCGCCGTTTGGACCCCCACATTAACTGGAAGGCTTATAAAACTCGACGAGGTCAGTAACCACTCGGTGTGTCGCCGAGGATAAATAATATCACCGAAGGGCCGCGAACTGGACGATTTTTAAAGGCCTAAAGTTTAAACTTTCAAACTCTTTCATATTCCCTCACTTTTAACTTCATACAATCACACCCGAACTTTAAATTTTCAATATTCTTGCCTTTTATCGCCTTTTAGTCGTTGATCTTGTGCTCAGAGTTGGAATTCTTTGCAGCCTAGCATTACAAAATCTGAATTCGGCATGAATGGTTTGTTTCTCGATTCCCTAACTCTTAAATAGCGGTTGAACTCAAATGCAATTGTTTACTTTTTAATTTATGTGTGCTGGCCTCTCTGAAATCGTAAATGTGTGCTAATTTGCCTATTGTAATTTTGATTTGTGCCTTAATTATTTAAATTGTTGATTCCCTAAATTCGTGCTTTAAAATTGATCGTAAACTTGTGGGTTGTGTTAAATTGTCGTTGAGTCTAGTTGGGTGAAGTCTAAGTAACCCCAATTGTATTAATGACGTGCTTTGCCCAATGATGGAGCGTTTGATGTCATTCTTAAAGCTAAAGTCATCAAATAGCCAATTTTGGCCACACTGGGGGAAGCCTGAGTACCCTGATAACATGGGTCATATGGGTCTGGGCTTAATTGAGTTTGTATGTGGTTCAATTTTGTTTTTGGGGGATGTGGGTTTAATTTTGGGAGTTGGGGTTGAAACTAGGCACGTTGGGCAGTTTGGCGAGCTTGGTCGAGCTCGCCAAACCACTCGGTGATTCACCGAAATCTCCCTAGATCGCCTTTAATTTAATGATTTGGTTGAGTTTTGTTCTATACCTTTTGGCGAGAAGCCTAAGCTCGCCTAGTTCACTCGACGATTCGCTGAAAGTCTCCCTTGATTGCCCTTTTTGCACCCCTAACCCCTAAAACATACTGTAACCTTTGACGGGCTAGTCTGAGCTCGCCGAATGGTGTCGGTGATTCGTCAAAAGGCCCTAAACATCGCCAACCTGTCATTTTTATGGGAAATTTTTTAGCCAATCCTTTCGACGAGCTCGATCTGGCTCGCCAAAGTGATTCGGCGACTCACCGACCAGATCGGTGAGTCTTTCTGCAACATGATTTCTGCAAATTTCTTGACATTGTTTCTAATACTTTTTATGGTGTTTTGCAGATATGGCTAGACAAAAAGTAGCTGGTCGAGACATGCCGCCCCACAAGAGGTCAAAGGGAAATACTATCGACGAGGATGCAACTGCATCTATAGAAAAGGCCACAAAACTTCCTACCACATGTGGGAAGGGAAAAGGAAAAGGAAAGGCACCGATCCTGAATCACCGGAGGTCAGCTCCGACAGCGAAGGAGTATACGCCACTCACCTCACCATTTCTGAGAGTGAGGGTGAGCATCAGAACCCTCAGGTCACCATTTCTGAGCCTAAGGATGATCAACTACTATTAGCTCGGAGAGCTAAAATGCACTCCAAAAGGTTGAATGATCCGTCTAGGATCAGGACACCCAAGGCCATTTCTCCGCCTCCCATTCCAGAACAGGTTGCGGTCCTAACATCACCTGCACAGGGCACTCCTCCCATGTGTATGAATAGACTAAAGGCTAAGGGATTGAGGACCATCATTGAGGAGAAAAGACTGTCTACAAGACAACAAACAAAGTGATAGACAGATACCCAGAATCTGGAGCACATTGAAGTCCCACAAGTTCCAGATATTCACTAGACCCCATGGCCCATATATTCCTAACTGGGTCTGGGAGTTTTACACTGCCTATAGAGCCCTAGTGCCACAGGGGAAGAGGAAGGCTGCCACATTCAAGCCGGTAGATTATGTGGTCGTCAGGGGTAAGAAAGCGAAGTTTGATAGTGATGATATTAATGCAGTTCTAGAGTGTAAACAAAATATTGTTGATGACTACCAGAGTATGATCAAGACAATTATACTGGAGGACATGAAAATTTGGATGGCTTCTCTCCTTTCAAATGATACTCCAAGGTGGATTGAGGTCGGAGTGCACATAGAGAAGAAGGATTTAGATGTGGCGTTGGGTTTATTAGTAGGACAATCATGCTGTCTCAAATGAATCCATCCTCCGCCACACGAAGGCAGCCTGTCTTGGTTGTATCATTGAGGGGAAGAGTATAAATTTGGGTATGATCATTGGCCAAGAAATGGCCATGAGGGCCAAGCAGCGCCAAACCTCTCTCCCTTTTCCGGTGTTGATCACTGAATTATACAGACGAGGCCGAGTACCTTGTGATGAGAAGAAGGATGTGGAAGTGATTCCACCTCCTCTATCGATATCCGGTGCATTAAGGCTGACTATTTAAAGGATAAGGTTTAGAAGAAGAAGGAAGCCCCGGTGGATTCTTCCCCGGCTGTGGACATTGAGACTTTACCTAGAGAGGCAGCATTGCCTACTCGGCCTCTGGGCCTTCATGTATATCTAGTGCTGCTCCTTCTATGACTCCGAGTTCTTCTACTGCTCCCCTGCCTCCTAGGTCTGCTGGTAGTGCCACTACTTTCTGACCTCTACTCACTGAGGCTGCGATACTATGAATGGCTCAACTAACCCATTTTATCGATAGGCGTGCCTCCAGGCTTGAGGCCACAATTCCTGGGATGATCGAGATGGCCCTTACTGCTGCTGTGACACCCGTTAGTGTGTCTATTCATGCCCTTGCAGCAATGATAACGGTGTGTGAGAGAGGCCAGGGGGCCACTGATGAGGTGACGACCCTAAAGGGCGCAATTGCTGAGCTGAGGAATGACTTGGATCAGATGAAGTCCACAGATATGTCCATGAATTTTGGGACTGTGGAGATCCTCGACATGCCAGCTGTTATAGATGTACCTCCGGCTACCACCGGAGATGAGGTTCAAGCATATGAGGCAGCTGCTGCTGAGACTAATGAGAAGCAGCTTGGTGTCGATGAGGAGGCCACTTATGAGGGCCTTACAGAGGTTGAAGAGACTATTGTGGATTCAGCCGTACATATTTTATTGGTACATACACCCATGACAGGATCTGGTGGAGCTAGTGTTGATGTGACACCGGGCATTGATGCCTCGACAGATGGAGCGACTGTGTAGACAGGACCCTTCTTGACCTCCCTCTCTGCCATTTTTATTGACTTCTTATTATTTTTTTGCAATTTGAGGACAACTGCATTTTTGTTTGTGGTGGGGGTGAGGTATTTCCATACCTACCTCTTGTGACTATATTTTGTATATATTGTGTTTCTGTGCTTTGAAAGTATGTGTTGATATTATTTTGTGGATGTTTGAGCTTATGGCTCCTTGTTATGAATGCAAATGGTTTTTGACCAATCTAAAATTTTTTGCCACCTCTTGTTCTATTTGAGTGTGGCTGTTCTTGTGCAAATTTGAGTATCAGTTATGATCAATACCGATGACTTGAATAGTAATCCTAATCGAACAAAAATGAATGTGTGGCTACAATGAGGCCAAATGAAGTTGCATAGACAATATGCGGACTTCTTGCATCTCGTTATGACTAGCCGGTTATCTAATGGAGTCTCTTGTGATGAACATTGCATACTAGCGAAAGTGTGAAGTCTCATTTGATATTTGTGCCAATTCCTTGTGTGATGAGCTTACTATGAACCTTGTGTGATGACACCTAGAATTTTTCCCGTTGGTCCAGTTGACTAAGTGATGCTAGCTCTTGAAATGATCTTAGGCAACAATTTTGAAGAGTGAAACAAATTGACAATATACCTCTTTTGTGTCCAACCTTGTGAGATGTTTGAACCTTGCTTGAACCCTTTTTGAGCCTTATCCTTTTCTTGGAATAAACTTGAGCAATTGAGACCCCATCACCCATAATCTGTGCTTTGTTTGAATAGCCAACTTAGGCGGCCTAAGTTGGGGGTGTGGTGAAAAGAGAAGGTAAATCAAGAAATCTGAAGAATTCCTCTTTGAGCCATGGTTTGGAAAAGATGGAACCCTTTCATACAAAGAAAAAAGAGAAAGATAAGAAGAATGAAAAAGAAAAAGAATGAAAAAGTTGTGAAATTAAGTTGTAAAAGTTACAAAAGAAATGGGGTGTCCGGTATTCCATTGGAAGTGAATAATGGGGTGAATTTTAAGCATGAATGAATATGTTGAAGAAAAGTAAGGAAAGTGATGTTCATACCACATTTCATGAGTATAGCAGCCACTGAGCCTAAATAACCATACCTTTACACTCAACCCCGTTACAAGCCTTGAAAAGACCTTTTTGATCTTAAGTGAGCTAAAATAAATGTTGATTGGAAAATAAGGGCAAACCTATGGGTGAAGACATGCATTTGTTCATCTTTGTGAGTGTGAGGGTTATATGTGATTTCGGAACTATAAATTGTTGAAGAATTATGTGTGAATATGGAATCATTTTTGTTGTGAGGGCATTTGAGTACCTTTGTTGTGTTTGAACTTTCATTTGAAGAAAGTATTGTGAACTTGGGCATCTTTGATAATAGTGAGTCACAACTTGAATCTTTGAGTGCACAATTGAACCTTGCATGAGTAACTTGAGTCTTGTTGTGTGCATTCATGATTGAATCTTTTGTAGCACCTCTGAGACATCCTTTTTGAACTGCTGAACTTGAGTTTTATTTGAGGACAAGAAAAAGTTTAAGCTAGGGGTGTTGATGAGTCTGAGATTTGGACTCATTTAGGGCTTTATTTATATAGAATTAGTGTCCTCAAATACTTAATTTGTGCCAATAACTGATGTAAAACCCTTGATTTTCAGGTATATGGATTGAGAAACAAAGCAAGATACTAACATTGATCACATCTTAGTTAATGGCAATTTTGCAAACTTCAGCAAGTGTTGGTACTTCTCACAATCAGGCCACTTTGAGAAACCTGCTAACAACATGGTGGGGGAAAGAGTACAAGAATGATGTCCAGAAATTGTTTCTTCATTCCTTTCCTATTATAACTTACTGGAATTTATAAAAATAGGTGCTCTGCTAAGTATTGGGGTAAAAAACTCTAGCACCATCAGAATTAAATTCCACATCCAAAAGGACAGCATGCTGCTGCTCACAACTGCCATCCCTTATCTACAATGGCCTAATGGTTGGCATGAATTGATCAAATGTATAGAGGGATGCAAACATGAGATTGGAAACTCAATAATGATGGTAGTGCACTCAACAACCCAGGAAAGATTGGAGGAAGAGGAATATCGAGGGATCACCAAGGCAATATGATTTATGCTTTCAGTATTCCCTTTGGATTTGGTTCAAATAATTTAGCAGAAACCCTTGCAGCTCATCAAGGCATCAGTTGGTGTGTTCAACATGGTTTTAAGAGTTTGATTTTGGAGGTTGACTCAGAGCTGCTGCCTAAATGAATCAACTGCAGATCAAAGACTCCTTGGTAGATTCAACAGCACATCAGGGATCTGATCAGACTCACTAGGCAGCTGAAATTTTTCAATTGTAGACACACTTTTAGGGAAGCCAATAGTACAACAGATTTTCTTGCAAAGAGAAGTCACAACTCACACATTATCAGACAGTACTACACTCACCATCAGCTACCTACAGTTGATAAAGGTAGTTATCTTGTAGAAAATATGGGAGTATCAAACTTTAGAAGGAAGAAAATGAAGAGGATGAGGCAACCACCATGATTGCATTTGGTTCTTTTAGCATAGCTGTTGATTAATAGGTTTTTCCTTGTTTTCTTTCTTTCCTTTGTAAGGGGAGAGTCTCCCTTATTTATAGCTTACTAGTTATGATGTATTGAGAGGAGTCCTCTCTTCTAGGTGCATAGTAAGTACGTTTCCTTTATAGTATGGGGATGAGTTGACTAGCCTTAGGAGGAAGGTCGACTCATGTACCATCATAGGTTCGGAGGTAAGGTTTATGTCCCCATATTTTTATTTTGTTTATTTTGTTATTAATGTTAAGGCCTAGGGGTGTTGCTAAGCCCCTGACCCCCCAAGGGTCATTAAAAAAACTAGCAAAAAGGAACAAAACAGGCTGAAAGGATGAATAAAGGCAGCCTGGTGATCACCAAGTTCACTTGGCGAATTGCCGAATGGCTATCTGACAGCCTAAAGTTTTAGTGTGCCAAGCCTTGAGGAAAGAAACCTAGTAGGCAAAAGAAAGAAGCAGTTGGTGAATCGCCGAGTAGTTTCGTGATGCAGTGCTAGAGCTCCCACAGTTACAGACCTTGAGGATGCTGAATGCTAAGGTAGAAGGGCAATGAAAGTGACCAAAGGGCGGCTCGCCGAGTGGTTCGGCGAGGCCGACTTACTTCGCCCAATGACTCTTCACAGCATATTTTTGGCGACTATAAATATATTTTCGAACATTTTTGTTATCTTTTACTCATTAGAACAATCTATTATTAAATTTTTAGCATTGGGAGATAGTTTTCTCTAGTTTTCCTTAGCTTTGACGGACTGAAGAAATTCACTTTTGAGAAATTAGAAGTTGGTCTTTGAGAATCTTCAAATTGGAACATTGTAAGGATGAAATCAATCTTATCCAGTTGATGGATAATCTATTTGAGAACGATTTTTATCTTTTTATGATGTCTAACTAAAACCTCAATTCTAGGGGTGTGATTATGTGATTATAGGTTGATTTAGCTTATGGGTATTGCTAATTATTAGTTTAAATGCTATTTAAAAGTGAGTTTAATCATTAATTGTGGTTTAATTTAAGAATTGTAGTTGCAAATGCAGTTCTATGTTTGTGTTCTTGGCTTGCTCGAGAGAGAGGTTTTAGAACTAAAATTATTGATTAATGGTTTGTGGGTATTGGATTGACCTGGGTTCAGCTCGAGAAAGTCAATCCTAAACCCAATCCCACACATTCAGTTCGAGAGAGTGAATTGATTAAGGTGTGGGATGCTCTTATTTTGCATGCTTGTTGATGTTCGAGAGAAATCACTTGATTTAGGGTAAATTGTTTGAGAGAAAATTTACCTCCACTATAGCCTAACTTACTCACTAATATCTAGCTATTTACTAATAGTTGCAATTACCCATTTGTCTATATTAGCCTATAATCGATCACATCCCAAGAAACCGTCTCATTATTGTTATTTCATATTGTTATGATTGTTCTTTGTAGTTGATAGCTTAAACCAAAACCTCTATTTGATATTCGTGTCATCCTTTAATTTTAATGATGTCTTTATTCGGTAATGTTTATTCCTATAACTGATTTGACCATGTTCATACTTCCCAATTGAATCTTAAACACGTACCGCTCCCTGTGGGATTTGACCCCAACTCATTTAGTTGGGTTTTATACTGATTAACAGCCGTTGATGATTAGAATTGGATGAAGTGTCTTTGAAACGTTATTAATCATTGTGATACCAATTATGGCTATGTGACTAGATAGGATTTGATATGCTAGATTTATATGACATCCTTAGGATGGATTGGTGGTATTATTGTTTGTTTTAGTGATGGTAGAACCCGACTTAGTCATGATGAGTTTTGGGGTATGTTAATAGATTTGATGAATATGGTTTTTTTAGTAAATGCCTAGATGTATTGAATGAGTAGACTCCTTTAAAAGGGTAGTAGTGTAATTCACCATAGTTTAGAATCATCTTGAGTGATGGATGTGAAAGCTTAGTAATAACTTGATCCGACCTTAGAATTGAAAGAAATGATGCTTAGAAGAGTCTGTATAGGCTTACTCCTAAGGAGGAGATGATCTTCTTAGATAGCAAGGTGATTGAGTGTTCTTGATGTTCACGATTTAGGTTGGCTTTAATTTCTAACCTTAGAAGGGTGTAATGAGTTTGGGAAGTTTAGTCCCCGTCTTGTATGCTCATATCAGATTTTGAGGATGTTAGTTTAAGGTGCTACTTGGGAGGCTGAGGCCAATGAGATGTTCTGATATCCTTATATTTTCCTTCTACTCCTTCTTTATCTTGAGATGATGAGTTCCTTTTAGTGGTATTATGTTTTGGAGTCATGTGTGTTTAAGATGTTCCCATGATTTCCTTATGTTATGCATATTCATGAACACTTGTGTTTTGAAAGAACATCAGTTTATATGATTGTTTTCCTCATGTTGTAGTGCATTGAGCAAGAATATTTATAGACTTCATGAGATGTATTTATGATCATGTTGCAAGTTGGAGTTGAGAGAATTCCTCCTTGAAGTATGCTTTAAAGTATAGATTGCATATAGGCTCCATGAGATTGTGTTGACCATGTTTTAGTGTGGAGAAGGTAATTCGTCGTTGAACAAGAGAATTGTTGAAACTTCATGCATAATGGGCTATTAGATGTAGTTCCTACATTCCTTGTGATGCATTGAGTATGTGTGAGTTTGGAGTTGATGTTTCCCCCTTAGTTGTGTGCATTTAGATGTGTTGCATGGACGATGGGCTCACTACTACAAAATGGGTCTTTAGCGACAATTATTTTGCAGCAATAATCTAATTTCCGCTAATGTATTCAAGGGAGGAAATATATCAGTGGCTAATGCATATTAGCCATCAATAAGTGCAATTTTAGTATTAATTCTAAAGAATAGCCACTAAAACCTTAATTTTTTTTCTCTTCCCGCTGCACAAAAAATTTCTAGTGTATTTAAATAACTCTCGCCTTTCTGAAAAAATAAAATTCCCCTACCTGATTAAAAGATACAACTTTGACCTATTACATCACAGGCTCACAACAACAATCCGCAAAAACCTAAATCGCAATTTTCGGGTATGTATATTGATCCTCTCCAAATTATAGGCATATGTTCTTTCTCCCTTTCTATATCTATATGTTTGTAGATGTTATTATTCTGCTTATTTTTGTAACTCTGTAGATCTCTTTTGAGATTTTAACCCTCTTAGTTTCTTTCTATAATGTTTGTTAATCTTGTATTCATCAATAACAGGGAAGAAAACTAAAAATATACCCACTCTTCTTAATTGGTCAAGTAAGCTTCAGTAGGAACTTTTTTTTCTCAGTTAAGAAATTTAGTGGGATTATAGAAGAAATCAAACATGATTTTGTGGCTACAGGACCTAATCATAGACAGGTTTACACCAGATTACATTAGAGTCTCTCATTAGTTGGGTAAATTTCATATTGCATTGGTTGTTTTTGTAGTGATTTATTGATTTATCTATGGGTTCTATGATTTTTTTAAAACTCAATTTTAGAAGATTTTGGTCGACCCCATACACTTGAATAAATTCATCATAATATGCTTGTCCAACATAATATAAGAAACCAATCTATTATTTTCTTGCAATTATCCGTCCCCATACTTCTATCTAGATTGTTGTTTTTTTAATAGTTGCAAAGATTATCCTTTACTGAATCTTTGAAATAATAAAATCCTTGAAAATACATGAATTTAATTTGTCTTCTGCAAATTTCTGATGAAGATAAATTGTCATCCTTTGATGCTAATGTCAGGATAGAGTAACTTTCAAGTTACCAGTGTATTTTTTCCTTGGTTAAAATGCGAGTAGCAACTAAAGTTCAAAGTTAATAAGCTCTTTAACCGAGCCTTTTACCTTTAAATAAGACCCCTTTGTTGATTTAGCATTTGTCCGCACTTAGTCTTTTTTCACTTTTGTCCCTCAACTGTCGTAGAACTTGAGCTAATAAACTTTGATGTTGTTTTCAATAGCTGTTGAAACTTCTCAAACTGATTTCTTGTTATTTTATTAGCATGAGTGATTGCAATTTGTGAGTTCTATTCTATTCGTTTTATATAATTTAAAAATACAATCTTGGAGAATAAGAATAAACAGACGATACTATTTTCTCGATCTTTGCTGGCTCAATTGTCTCTTTAATCTTGTGAATGCTCTTCGTTTATGAATAGATTTCCAAATCAAGTGAATATCTTGTTGAGCTATAGAATTGCAAGTGATAAAAAAGAACCAAAAGAGCATGTTCTCAATAGATTTAGATCTAAGTATAGTTCGAACTGATCAATATCCAATCAAGCTTAATATTTAACAATTATATGAATCAGCTAAAACTAGAAGAACTAACAAGAGATGACCCTCTCTTGGTTATATTGCCAATACTCAAGATAATACGGGTACAAAAATCTGATCTCAATTTCTTGATTACATTGAGAAGGGATTTCTTATGTTAATCTATTCATTATGGCCAAATGGACAGCAATTAGTGGAGTTATAGTAATGTTTTATCAGCTGCTTCATATTCATCACTCGATAATGAATCAAATGTATTATTGACTTTTTGTTGGATGACCTCAGGACTCTTATTTATTGGTAAATCAACCTTTTTCATCATTAAAATAGCCCACTTTCCTTCAATATTATTTTTCATAGCTTTGTCTTTACCTTGGAGAAATCTTTTGGCTTCCTCTAAATTACCAAGTGAGTTTTGTACTTGAAGAACATTAGCAACATCACTGGTTGCCAGATGCTTCTTGCTTGTTATTATTAGATTGTTCACACTACTCGTAATTTTTTATTCATTACATTTCATCTTTTGACACATTTATTTTATTATTTCAGGTCATACGATCTGAAGTTCAAAAATTTCGTGGATGATTTAATATGAAGAAAAAATGCACAAATTATTTGACGACATTATTCGATAGAATTGGTTATAGTAGTACACACAATATACGTTTATTTTAAAGTTGTGACATTAATATTTTGGAATAGTAATTCCTTTTGTTTGTCTAGATATAGTGACATATATTTTATTTCATGAATTAACAGTAATATGTCTTTTTCATTTGCAAATCTTTGTTGTTACTAAGAGATTTTCTTTTACCAACAATATTGTTGGATTTCTAGATATATATTAGTTATTATAATGGTGGCTAAGCAATTTCCGTTAAAATTTATGTTATTTATCATCAATTTAATTAAATTTATCAATCATAAAAAAGGATGCTAAAGGGCCCGGGGGAGATTAAGAAGTTTTCATAAGGGATATTGTAGCCATTGATTTCAACAAAAAAATTGCCATCAAAACTACTGGCGTTTAGCGACAATTTTATTTGAATTTATCAGCTATAAAAAAGGACACTAAAACACCATAGTTAGTTGATATAAAATAGATTTAGCGGCCAAAATTATTGCTGCAAACAATTGTTGTTATAACTAATGATTTTTAGCGGCAATTGATAATGCCCTTTACCAGCATTTTCCAGAATGGCTGGTAAAGCCTTTGCCTACCCCAACATTGCCAACTAAAGTACATTTATCGGTATAGGTTATAACAACCATTAGTTTAGCCGCTAAAGCCATTTTTATTGCCGCTAAATTCCCTTTTTGTAGTAGTGGCTGCTAGTAAAGAGTCATTTACTTAAGAGGTGTTTAGGATCGTCATTTGAGGACGAATGTTCCCAAGGAGGAGATATTGTAATACCCCATAGTTTAGTAGGCCAACTAGGGCTAAGTGTGAGGGCAACAAGAGCCAAGGCAAGGGGCAAAAGCCAAGGCTGCCCCAAGGTTTCCTAGCACTGCTCCACTTCACGACCACCACGACGGCTTGTGGTGGCTAAGGCAGTAGCTACCTTGAAGCTGCCTCAAAATGGCTCACCTTCATGAGCCACTTCACCGCTAGTGGTGAAGACCATGGCTCGTGGAAAGGATTGTGAAGATGCCTTAGAGTTTTGGAGGCCAAGACACCTTAGCCTAGCCACTACCCAAGGACCACAGGCCGGACCACGGCTCGTGAAGCCTGCCATGGTGCCTAGAACAAGGCTGCCTAGTGAAGGCTAAATTGGTAAATTCCTATTTAGGTGGTTATTAAGTGAGGTCGTTTTGTATAGTCTTAGTACACCTATATAAGATATTTTAACCCTTTAACCATCCCAATTAAGTCATTATTTCCCAAGACCCAAACTAAATTCCCAAAATCTCTCCTCTAAAAAATTCTCTCTCAAGAAAATAAGAAGAAGAAGGAAGAGGAGGAGGAGGAGGAGGAGTAGAAGAAGAAGAAGAAGGAGAAGGAAAAGGAGAAGGAGAAGGAGAAGGAGAAGGAGAAGGAGAAGAAGAAGAAGAAGAAGAAGAAGAAGAAGAAGAAGAAGAAGAAGAAGAAGAAGAAGAAGAAGAGCTTATTCATCCATGGATTCTTCCATCCATGGAGCCCCTAGAACTCCCCCAATTTGATGAAAAATTCCCCAATTCAAGTTAGGGTTTCTTCAATGTTGTGGGTTATGATATATGTTGATCCAATTGAGTGGATATTGATCGTTTACGATTGAATTAGTAGTGAATCATGTTATTATGGTGAAATTACTTGTTTTCCATGTCTAACCCTAGTCTAATTGATGAAATTAAAGTAATGTAGGTCTATCCCTTAAGAAGGGAAATTGAGGATTTAGAGATAATCTTTTAGGTTTGATGATATGTGTAGTAATTGCTTGAGAGTAAAAGAATGTAGACATGAATTGAATTGTAATAAAGCATACATGATGGATCATGATTAGTAATGCTTGATATTTAGCCTTTATGATGATATATCACTAGAATTGCTTAAGAATGAAGCATGTGTTTAGAATGCCTTGTGATCTATGTAACACCCCTAAAATACTAGACCAACTCTTGCCTATCGATGCATCATTTCTTAATTACTACAATAATGTTTTACTCTTATTTTGGAAACTTGAAATTTTATGATATTTGCAACCTTGCTTAAAATAAATTGTGCTCGTAATTTAAGGTATTGTATGGGGGGTATTTACATAATTTTTATAATTAAAATTTCATATGAATTGAAAGTGTTGGTATCAATTATATACATATAGGTGTATACGTATACATTTTGGACAGCACACAATAATTTGGGACAGCACCTTTTAGTGACAGCTGTATATGTGACTAAGCATCACTCTTAAGACTCTATTATCACACCTCCTGTTGTGATTTTCGTTTGGAACTGAAGTCCAAGAACCTAAGAACATTTTCTAACCAGTTGTTCATCAAAATCACAAAAGAAAACCTTGGTCCTTCTAGCTGGAAGTCGAGACATCCTACCTTTTGGTGAGTAATCAAAACTTGTTTTTTTTTTTAGCTGAGTAGTGTTTAGTACTTTTAGAATTTCTCATTCTGTATAACTCCTTTTTCGGTGAATAAATATGATTTGGAAAGCTGATTCCTATACCTACAACTCTTCGGTTTATGGTAAACTCTAATTTAGCTTTTATGACTACGAAATAAGGGACGCAACATATGACATGTTCTGTCCAGATTTTGGAATTTGAAATCCTGTATGTTCAACTGTTAGTGTTTTGATTATATCTTTTGGTACAAAGCTTATTTTGCGGTGATACTTGATTATTTACAAGCTTAAGAGATGTACCTACATCTTTTATGAATGATATAAATTCCATTTTGGCCGCTTTCTGTTTCAAATCTAAGTTGTGACATGAAGTGCTTTTATTGGGCAAAATTTCTGTTTTTAGAGTATAGTCGTATTTGTACAGGCTAGGCTTACTTGTGATGATAACCCTGTGTTACACCATCATTATTGAGCTACTAGAAAGTAAATAAGTTATTGAATACATTTTTTAAGGTCGTATATCCTCGTGTAAAAGTTGAAGAATTTCATACGCTGGTTGGTCTACGATTTGAACTCGTAAAGTTGTGTTGGACTGTTTTTGTGCTAAAGAACTGAGGTTTGTGAATAAATTTATACTTGTACTCTTTTTACCTGCTGGTATATCTGGAAGTTTACTTTGGTACCCTGGTTACCTCTTGTCACTTTGCATTGTCGTATTGGTATTCTTTAATATATTAAAGACGCTTGTGTAACTTGCCCACTTCTACAGATTGTTTGATCATTTTGCACTATTTTTGGGACCTTGTCCTTCTTGTGGCTGTGATTTTGTCACTCTTGGCATGCCTCTTGATTCGGATAATTTTCCATCTTGACTTTGGACTTTTAGTCCGTCTTTAGAATGGAAGTTGTCCATTTTAAGTATGAACTAGAAAGCCATTTTTAATTTGGTTCTTGGTTCTCTTGATTATTGGGTTTTGACCCTTCTTGATACCTGCTTTTGCTTGGTGTGAGAAGATGATGTATATATTGGGCGAGCCTTGTTGTTGAATCTCTTAGAAAACTTTTCTATGAGCATTCTTGACATTTGGATCTTTAAATATAAAACTTGATACTCTTTATATATTGTTTACTTGATTTATTTATTATGTTCAATTATGTTGCCCTTGACTTGAGAATGATAACTTGCTGAATTTGAGGGCTCCAAACCTATTGTTTTCACACCATTAAGCTATATGCTTAGCGATAGTTGTTTCTATCATAGGGGTTGTTCGAGATGATGCTTGAAGCTGGCCATTGGAGATGGATGTTTTGAGATCCTTAAGGAAGATCACATTTGCATATAGGCATCTATAGTTTGTATAAACCTTGGGACTTGTACATATTCTATGTGTTGTATATTTACATGGGATTTTGAAGGCTGATTGATCATGTCACCATGAGTGTAATATAAATATGGCTATATGTTTTGTTCTTTTTGGGGTGTGTAAACCCAAGTCTTATAATATCCTAAATCTACTATTACTTTCGAATGTTTGTGTGAATCATGAGCATGCTGATTTTGGTACTCGAAAGCTTGTAATATTCTTGTTATTTCATTCTTGAGTGTGAGGATAATATATATACATGAAAAGCTCGTCGGTTATTTGCTTAATTACTTTTTGGAGGTTATTATGCATCTAATCCCTCTACTAGATTATAATCAAAATGCCCTTTGTTAGTCTCTTTTAAATGTCACAAGTATTAAATTAGGTTTCTCGTTAAGTGGTAGTATCCCTCCGAAAGGGTCGCTACAAGTGTTGGTATCAGCGCCTAGGTTTTTGGTTCTAGGAATTTTGATTTGATTTACTTGTACACTTGTTCTCTTTCGAAAAAGGTTCTATTTGTATTATTTGGTCAATTACATGGTTTATAATGTTTTTATCGCATGTAGAGTGCATATCCCTAATGCAATGTGATCTTTCCTTTTGAAGGAATTAAGTCATGGCCATTTCTTCTAACCGACCTATGGAAGCTGCTCGTGAAGGTTCGGGTGCCTCTGTTCCCCAACCTCATGCACTGGAAGGAGTTAGAGAACATATCTTGAATCAGTATGTTCCCCACACTAGTGGTTCTGAAGTGGGAAACCATCAGGGTGTAAGAGCTGGTCCACATCATCACATGAGTCATGGTACTCAAACCATGAATCCTCATTTTCAACAAATGGCTGAATTCTTCCACCACATGGCTGAATCGATGCATGATCCCCACGGGATTAACTTTGAGAAAATGAGGAAAATGGGTGGAGTGGAGTTTGAAGGCACTATTGATCCCACTGATGCTGAACAATGGCTTGATCGCATGGAGACGGTATTTGAGCAGTTAGAGTGTTCAGATGTTGCAAAATTTAAGTATGTTATTTCACTGTTACAAAATGATGCTTATGATTGGTGGTTAAGTGTTCCAAATGCCAAGGTAAAACCTCCTATTCTTACTTGGGATGATTTTCTTAAGGAATTTCGTATGAAGTATGTCCTACCTGCTTATTGTGATGCAAAGAAAAAGGAGTTTTTGAATCTAAGGCAACGAGGCATGTCTATTGCTGAATACGAACATAAGTTTCTAAGGCTCTCTCGCTATGCTGGTAGTATTATTAAAGAAGAAAAAGACAAGTGCAGGAAGTTTGAAGATTATTTTAATGATTCCATTAGGAAGAATGTGGCGATCCTGCAACATGAGAAATTTTGTAAGTTAGTGTCTGCTGCTTTTACTTAGGAACGACTTGATAAAGAAGAAGCTAATAGAAATGAAAACAGATTCCGAAAGCCTAGACCAGATTTTGGGGGTCCATCCAAAAGGGGAAGGTTTGATAATTATAAGGCTGGTAGTGATAACATGCCACCTCAACAAACGCAAAACAGATCAGAATTTTCTACAGCTAGCACTCCAAATTATGGCCAAGGCAAGCATCGCGTTCCCACTTGTCCACAATGTGGAAAGAATCATTATGGTACTTGCAGGAGAGCTTTTGGTGCATGTTTCAATTGTGGGAGCTTTGATCATAAAGTGAAGGATTGTCCTAATCCTAATAATGCTCCATCGTTGAAAACTGAAGGCTCAATTCATAAGCCTTCTGTCAATCTTCCTCAAACTAATAGAGATGCAATACTTAAAAACACCCAGGCAGCAGGTACAAGTGGAGCTAATCAAGCTAGTGGGCAAAGGGCTACTGCACACGCCTATGCTATGAGGCAGAGGGATGATCAAGATGGACAAGACATGGTTGTCGGTAAATTTCACTTATTTGGCTTATGTGTGTTTAAATTATTTGATCCTGGTTCTACACATTCCTATATTTGTTCATCACTTGTTCTTCCTGAAAATGTGAAATCTGTGAGACTTAATTACGATGTGCTGGTTGAAAGTCCTTTGGGTTATGAAGTTGTGTGTAATCAAGTTTACCAAGATTGTCCCTTCGTGATTCAAAACCTAGTCTTCCCTACTGATTTGATTGAAATGCCCTTCAAGGATTTTTATGTTATTATCGCGATGGATTGGCTTTATAAATATCATGCGGTGGTAGATTGTAGGTCTAAGCATGTGACTTTTAAAGATCCTACATTTTCACACATCATTGTACAAGGTGAAAGATCAGTGACATCTAGTTTTATTTATGCGGCCTTGGCAAGAAAGTTGATGCGTCAAGGTTGTGGGGCATACCTTGCTCACATAGTTGATACACAGTTGAAGAGTCCTTGTATCAAGGACATACCTTTTGTATGTGATTTTCCAGAAGTATTTCCAGAAAACCTTCCGGGATTACCCCCAGAAAGAGAGGTTGAATTTCCAATCGAGCTTATTCCTGGATCTACTCCTATTTCGATCACCCCTTATAGAATGGCTCCAGCAGAGTTAAGAGAATTGAAAGCTCAATTGCAAGAACTACTTGAGAAAGTTTTTATTCGACATAGTGTTTCTCCTTGGGGAGCCCCTGTTTTATTCGTAAAGAAGAAAGATGACACTCTTAGGCTTTGTATTGACTATAGACAATTGAACAAAATAACAATCAAGAATATATATCCACTACCAAGAATTGATGATTTGTTTGACCAACTGAAGAGTGCTAAAGTATTCTCAAAGATTGATTTAAGGTCTGGATATCACCAACTGCGTGTTAGAGATAAAGATATTCCTAAAACTGCCTTTAGAACTCGGTATGGCCATTATGAATTTTTGGTCATGCCATTCGGATTGACAAATGCTCCTGCAGTATTCATGGATCTAATGAATTGGGTATTCAAGCCTTATCTTGATCAGTTTGTGGTTGTCTTTATAGATGATATTTAATATTTTCCAGAAGTAGTGAAGACCATGAAAAACACCTCTGGATTATTTTGAAAATTTTGAAGGAGAAAGAACTTTATGCTAAATTCTCCAAGTGTGAATTTTGGCCTGATGAAGTAGCTTTTCTGGGACATGTTGTATCAACTGAAGGTGGATCCTAGTAAGATACAAGTAGTTGTTGAATGGAGACCTCCCAAAAGTCCAACCGAGGTAAGAAGTTTCTTGGGCTTAGCAGGATACTACAGAAGATTTGTGAAAGGCTTTTCCATTATTGCCTCTCCTTTGACTAATCTCTTGCAGAAGGAAGTAAAGTTTATTTGGGATGACAAATGCCAAGAAAGCTTTGAAACTCTCAAATCCTTGTTGACTCAAGCGCTTATACTTACTCTACCAATTTAAGGGAAAGAGTATGTAGTATACAGTGATGTTTCTCACAATGGTCTCGGATGCGTTTTGATGCAAGAAGGGAAGGTAATTTCTTAAGCCTCTCAGAAATTAAAACCGCATGAATTAAATTATCCTACTCATGATCTTGAACTTGCTACTATAGTGTTTGGTTTAAAAATATACGGGCATTATTTATATGGAGAGAAATGTCATATCTTCACTGATCAGAAGAGATTACAGTACTTGGGTACTCAAAAGGAGCTAAACATTCGACAACATAGATGGCTTGAACTCATCAAGGATTATGACTGCACGATTGATTATCATCCAAGTAAAGCCAATGTGGTTGTAGATGCCTTAAGTCGGAAATCCTTCGCAAGCATTTCTTTGAGTCCTTTACCCTTGTTGCTTGAGTTAAGAGCCATGAATGTTTGTTTTACACTTGATTCAAATGGTTCAGCTATTGCTAATTTACAAGTAAAGTCAATATTATTTGAACAGGTGAAAGAAGCACAAATGTTAGATGAGAAACTTGTAAAATTGACCAGAGAAGTTCAAAGTGGGGAAAAACTTGATTTTACATTTACGGAGGATGGTGGCTTATTTTATCAAAACAGGTTATGTGTCCCTAATGATGACAAATTGAGGAGAGAAACATTGAATGAAGCACATACTTCACCATATGCAATGCATCCTGGAGGTACAAAGATGTACCGGGCCATCAAAGAAAATTATTGGTGGAATGGTATGAAGAGAGACATTGTGGAGTTCGTCTCTAAATGTTTGGTTTGTCAACAAGTAAGGCAGAACATCAAGTCCCAGTGGGTTTACTACAACCCTTGTCGATGCCGGAATGGAAATGGGAGAGAATAACTATGGACTTTGTTTCTGGAGTTCCTCACACTCAGAGAAATCATGATGCAATATGGATGATTGTGGACATGCTAACCAAGAGTGCTCACTTCTTAGCAATCAGAATGGATTACTCACTTGAGCGTTTAGCTGAGTTGTACATTAATGAAATTGTAGGACTACATGGGATCCCTGTGTCTTTTGTATCAGACTGGGACCCAAGGTTTACATCTATATTTTGGGGTAGCTTGCAGGAAGTTTTGGGTACTAAGTTAAGGTTTAGCACTTCGTTCCATCCTCAAACTGACGGCCAGTCGGAAAGAGTGATACAAATTTTGGAGGATATGCTTCGAGCTTGCATTATGGAGTTTGAAGGTAGTTGGGACAAACACTTGTCTTTGATAGAATTTTCTTACAATAATAGCTACCAATCGAGTATTGGAATGCCTCCCTATGAAGCCTTATACGTAAGAAAATGCCGGACCCCTCTTTGTTGGAGTGAAATTGGTAAAAGAAAGCTTATCGATCCTGAAATTGTGCAACAAACAGAGGACAAGGTAAAAATTATCAAAGATCGTCTAAAGATTTCTTCGGATAGACAAAAGTCGTACGCTGATCTTAAAAGGCATGATATTGAATATCAAGTTGGAGATAAAGTATTCTTAAAGGTCTCCATGGAAAAAGATTATGAGATTTGGCCAGAAAGGAAAACTTAGTCCCCGATTTATTGGACCTTATGAGATACTTGAAAGGGTTGGACCAGTTGCATATAAATTGGCGTTGCCACCTGAGTTAGACAAGATCCACAATGTCTTACATGTTTCTATGCTCAGAAGATATCATTCTGATCCATCTCCAGTTGAATCTATTGAGGTTAATCCTGACTTGACGTATAATGAAGAACCTATTCTAATTCAAGCTCGAGAAGTAAAGCAACTTAGGAACAAGAGAATCCCCTTAGTAAAGGTACTTTGGAGGAACCATTCTGGAAAAGAAGCTATCTGGGAAAGAGAAGAAGACATTAAGACCCTATATCCGCACTTGTTTCGGGACTAGTGTAAGGTAAATTTCGAGACAAAATTTCTTTAAGGGGGAGAAAGTTGTAACACCCCTAAAATACTAGACCAACTCTTTCATGTCGATGCATCGTTTCTTAATTACTACAATATGTTTTACTCTTATTTTGGTATTTGCAACCTTGCTTAAAATAAATTGTGGTCGTAATTTAAGGTATTGTATGGGGGTATTTACATAATTTTTCTAATTAAAATTTCATATGAATTGAAAGTGTTGGTATCAATTATATACATATAGGTGTATATGTATACATTTTGGACAGCACACAATAATTTGGGGCAGCACCTTTTAGTGATAGTTGTATATGTGACTAAGCATCACTCTTAAGACTCTATTATCACACCTCCTCTTGTGATTTTCGTTTGGAACTGAAGTCCAAGAATCTATGAACATTTTCTAATCAGTTGTTCATCAAAATCCCAAGAAAAAACCTTGGTCCTTCTAGCTGGAAGTCGAGACATCCTACCTTTTGGTGAGTAATCAAAACTTATTTTGTTTTAGATGAGTAGTGTTTAGTACTTTTATAATTTCTCGTTCTATATAACTCCTTTTTCGGTAAATAAATATGATTTGGAAAGCTGATGCCTATACCTACAACTCTTCTGTCTATGGTAAACTCTAATTTAACTTTTATGACTATGAAATAATGGGGCCAACATATGACATGTTCTGTCCAGATTCTGGAATTTGAAATCTTGTATGTTCAACTGTTAGTGTTTTGAATATATCTTTTGGTACAAAGCGTATTTTGCGGTGATTCTTGATTATTTGCAAGCTTAAGAGATGTACCTACATCTTTTATGAAGGATTTAAATTCCATTTTGACAGCTTTCTGTTTCAAATCTAAGTTGTGACATGGAGTGCTTTTATTGAGCAGAATTTCTATTTTTGGAGTATAGTCGTGTTTGTACAGGCTAGGCTTACTTGTGATGATAACCCTGTGTTACACCATCATTATTGAGCTACTAGAAAGTAAATAAGTTATTTAATTCATTTTTTAAGGTTGTATATCCTCGTGTACGAGTTGAGGACTTTGATACGCTGCTTAGTCTACGATTTGAACTCGTGAAGTTGTGTTGGACTGTTTTTGTGCTAAAGAACTGACGTTTGTGTATAAATTTATACTTGTACTCTTTTTACCTGCTGGTATATCTGGAAGTTTAACTTTGGTACCTTGGTTACCTCTTATCACTTTGCATTGTCGTATTGGTATTCTTTAATACATTAAAGACATTTGCGTAACTCGCCCACTTGTACGAATTGTTTGATCACTTAGCACTCTTGTTGGGACCTTTTCCTTCTTGTGGCTGTGACTTTGTCACTCTTGGCATGCCTCTTAATTCAGATCATTTACCATCTTGACTCTGGATTGTTAGTCTGTCTTAAGAATAGAAGTTGTCCATTTTAAGTACGAACTAGAAAACCATTTTTAATATGGTTCTTCGTTCTCTTGATTATTGGGTTTTGACCCTTCTTGATACTTGCTTTTGCTTGGTGTGACAACATGATGTATATATTGGGCGAGCGTTATTGTTGAATCTCTTGGAAAACAATGCTATGAGCGTTCTTGACATTTGGATCTTTAAATATAAAACTTGATACTCTTTATATATTGTTTACTTGATTTATTTATTATGTTCAATTATGCTGCCCTTGACTTGAGAATGATAACTTGCTGAATTTGAGGGCTCCAAACCTATTGCTTTTACACCACTAAGCTATATGCTTAGCGATAGTTGTTTCTATCATAGAGGCTGTTCGAGATGATGCTTGAAGCTGGCCATTGGAGATGGATGTTTTGAGAGCCTTAAGGAAGATCACATTTGCATATAGGCATCTATAGTTTGTATAAACCTTGGGACTTGTACATATTCTTTGTGTTGTGTATTTACATGGGATTTTGAGGGCTGATTTGATCATGTCACCATGAGTTGTAATATAAATATGGCTATATGTTTTGTTCTTTTTGGGGTGTGTAAACCCAAGTCTTGTAATATCCTTAATCTACTATTACTTTCGAATGTTTGTGTGAAGCATGAGCAGGCTGATTTGGGTACTCGGAAGCTTGTAATATTCTTGTTATTTCATCCTTGAGTGTGAGGATAATATATATACATGAAAAGCTCGTCGGTTATTTGCTTAAATTACTTTTTGGAGGTCATTATGCATCTAATCCCTCTACTAGATTATAATCAATATGCCCTTTGTTAATCTCTTTTAAATATCGCAAGTATTAAATTAGGTCTCTCTTTAAGTGGTAGTATCCCTCCGAAAGGGTCGCTACAATCTACGTGTGTATGATGATTGTAAGAAGTAAAGATTTGAGAGTAAGGCCTGTACTTATGAATTTGTTTACTAGGGTTTTGAAAGTAAAGGCAATATGATGAGTTATGTATGTTAAGGCCCTAATAGTGAAGCTTATATAATAATGGTAGACTACTAAATAAAATTGTTGTGAAAGGACTTTACCCACATAATATACCGCAAGTATGAATGAATGTATGAAGTGATAGAATCACTTGAGTTATGATTATATCCATGTCTAATGTAATCATTCTAGATGTGTTGATTCAATATGAGCTTTGATCCTTGAAAGGGCAAGACATGATAATATGCATGTGTTATGAAGTATAGTATATGCTTTATGAACACTTTGAGAGTGAAGTGTCTATGATTATGATATGTTGTTGTGTTGTTGAAAGGATATTCTCATATACACAATTATGCATGAATATGATATGATATGAAAGGTTCTCTCACATAGAGTGACTCTAGGTTGAATGTTTTTCTCACCTAAAATGAATCTAAGTCCAATGACTATGAAATGTGATGAGGCTTGTGGTGATTCCCCAAAGACCTTTGTATGAGAGGAATGTGAGGTGAATTCCCTTATTCCTAATTAGATAAACATGAGGTGATTACCCATGTCATGATATGAGAAGTGTGTGGCGACTACCCTTAATATATAACTTCTATAGCAATGCAAGAGGTGAATACCCATTATCCCTTAAAGTGTTATGGAGGTGAATACCTATATCATATTATGATTGAAATGGATGCGAATACCTATATCTTATTAAAATTAATATGGAGGCGAATACCTATATCTTATTAAAATGAATATGGAGGTGAATACCTATGTCTTATTAAAATGAATATGGAGGCGAATACTTATGTCTTATTAAAATGAATATGGAGGTGAATAGCTGTGATTCCTTAAAATAAACATAGAGGTGAATACCTATGATTCCTTAATATGTATTATGTCATGAACAATGAATTGTAGCTTGAATGACCTTCCATGATATGTATGACTTGAGATGACTCCCCTTGTTTATGAAAGGTGAGCTAAATATGAGATCAAAGAGATGATCAATATGTATGATGACCTAAAGTGGTACTTAGCATGGGTGTGATTATGAGGTCTTATCCATGCATTGCTATGTATGACTTGAAGTTACTTATGACCTATTTTCTCATATGTTGTATGATTAGTTTGGATTGTTGCTATAGTTGCCTTCCATGATATGTTTGACTAATGGTGAGGTTTCCCTTATCTTTGAGAATTAAGCTAAGGATGAGATCAAAAGATGGTAAGTATGCTTATGACTATTATGGCCTAAAAGTGGTATTAGTATGAATGAGATTATGGGATCTTATTCATACATTGCACAAGTATGTTTCAAATTTACCTAAGAAGTACTTCTCTTATGCTATGAAGATCTAAGGATTTACTATGCTTATGAACATGATGTATTTCCTATGCTTATGGATTATGCCTTATGTTGACTAATGCTTATATTATGTCTATGTTGGAGATTATGCCTATGCCTATGTTGTTATGCTCTTATGATGTTATGCTAGCTATTATATTTAGTACATTATTGTACTAACACATACTCTTGCCTACATTCTTATCAAATGTAGGATCCGGTGATATTGACTTCCATATGCATGGCTAGGTTCATAGTAGAGCAAGGAGCAAAGATTTGGTGAGTCCTCATAGCATCGAAGACTTGATCACCCTTTCCTTTTATGCTAGAATTATTGTATGGGTTGTGTCCATAAGACATCCATGTATTAGATGGTTTGAGACAATGTTAAAGACTTCTGCTTCATTTTTATGAGACTTAGATTGTTATGAAAAATGTTTTAAATTTCCGCACTTTTCTATTATCTTATGTTATGATATGCTAAGAGGCATGTATGAGACCCTTCAGGGTTGAGTACACTATGTTACATCTAGGGTATACCCCTTGGTCGTGACATATTCCTTCCATTGATGGAGTTCCCAAATTCTCCTATTTTCCAAGTTAGAAATCCCCAATTGAGTTAGGGTTTTCTTCAATTGTCATGGGTTCTCATGATTATTGATTATAATGATTGAATTATGATGTCTTATGCATTAATTGATGAAATACTATCATTTTATGATGATTCCTCTATGAACCCATGAAATCCCCATGTTATTTTCAAGTTATGATCATATGATGTGGGATTTTGATTATGAAGGAATAGTTTTATGAAAGAAAGCATGTATTGATAAAATTACATGAATTTATGATGAAATCCATATCTAACCCATGTTTTCTAAATGATTGAAAGTGGGTTTTGAACCTTGAAAGGTAAATTCAGGAATTATGCATGTCTTATGAAATCTATGAAAATGTTTTAAGGATGCTTTGAGAGTAAAGTATCAATGATGATGTTATGTTTGTGTTGTTGAAAGGATTTTTTCATATACACATCAAAGCATGATTGTGAAAGGTTCTCTCACTTAATAAAGATTCTAGGGTTGAATGGTCTTCTCACCTAATTGAATCAAATATTAAGAGCTATCCTAATAGCTTAGCTTGGATTGGTTATTGAATTATACCTTTCTACTGATAGTGACTTAGCTTTGATTGGAAAGATGGCATTCCCTTCCATGGATAATAAGAACAAGTAAGAAACGACTACTCCGTGGTATTTATGCTTAGCACCGAGGGGATATTGAGATGGAAGCTTGCCCGTCAGCAAAGGTTGGGTTTCTAGAATCAATCTCCTTATCCCTTACCTATGTGCCCCCATAGGATGATTGTCTAGATAGACATTAGCTAGTGGATCCACCTAAGCTAGAAGTTCATGGTCTTTACCTTGGCAAGTAGGACAACCGTTTTCGGTGTGGGAGACACAGGGGGATAATGTTATAGCTCACATGGTCTCTATGTCGGTTAAGACTAATTCCCATAATAATAATGAACTAAGGTTATTTCAAGAAGTATATCATATGTGTTCAAAGGCTTTAAATGATGATTAGCTTGCATTGACCATGTTTTATGGCTTATGTTTTATAACCCTTTTATATCATTTTTTAGCTTGGCCAATTGCATGCCATGAAATTTCCTCTTTTAGCATGATTTAAATGTTTTCTGCATAGCTATCATACTTGGCACATTATCTGGAACACCCCAGAAACTAGTAAGTTCTAGAGCATTTCGTAAGCATTTTGGAGTATGGTATGAGGATTAAAAGTTGTAAAAATGATCTCGTACATAGAATAGGAGTTTAAGGGATAGGGAGTCAAGGTACGACCCCCCAAGGACCACCCAAAGGGTCCTTGAGGAGGACCCTTAAAACAGCCCAAAAGCTGTAATTTGGCAGCACCTACGGATGCCATCTACTGGCCGTTCATGGACCCACGCCCCGTAGGTTGGGGTCATGGGTCAAGGCCTGTCATGGCCTGTAAGTTTAGCCCTAGAACCAGAACCAACGGAGGTGCAGTACACTCCGTGACTCCACCCACGATCCGTATGTGGTGGAGTCGTAGGTCATGCTAGATTTTGAGTTTTAGTTTTAGTTAGGGGACTTAGGGGTTAAGGGATGTCGGTTAGTTAGTTATTTAACCACCTATAAATACCTAATGGACCCCTAAACTAATTCATTTAACTCATTCATCTAAGACCCCAAATTCTCTCCAAAAATGCTCTCCCTAGAAGTGAAGAAGAAGAAGAGAAGAGAAGAGGGCAGCAACCTAGGTCGATTTCCTCCATTTATTCAAGATTGCTTAGGTCTTTGAAAAGAGGTATTTTCACTTAATCATCTATGGGTTCTTCCACCCATATAGCCCCCTAGGTTTTCCCCCAATTGAGAAGTCAAAACCCCAATTTTAGCTAGGGTTTCCTTCTACTTTGCGGGTAGTGCTTAGGTAGGATTCCAATCTAGTGCATAATACCTAATTATGATTGGATTCGCATCTAATTATGATATTATAATGAATTCATGTTATTTCTATGGTAAACCCTAGTCTAAATTAATGAATGTGATATTTTGGGTTTATGCCATTAGAGGTGAAATTGAAGGTTAATAGTTGATCTTCTTAAATCAATGTCATGTGTAGTAATTTTTCAAGGTTAGGAACACATAGAAGTGAATTGAATTAGATTATAGTCCAATTGATGGATCATGACTTGAAAAGTTAGAATTGAACCTTTATGAATCAATCTTGACTAAAATCACCTCCTAATGAAGAATGTGATTGAATTACCTTGAAATCTAGGTATGACAATGAGATTAAGAAAACAATCTTGAAGTAGGGCATGTAGTCTTCAATGTTAGGGCTTTGGGGGTGAATCCAATATTATGTGATTTTGTTGTGTATTGCTTCTCTCTTATACACTTAGCCATAAAGATGCTAGGAGATCCAAGGTTCTCTTACATAGAATGATTCTAGGTTGGCTTAATAACCTAAAATGAATCAAAGCTTGTTAGTCTAGAATAGCTTGATGTTGTGACATATGTTCCCTTCATGTATAGCTTGGCTTAGTAGGATAAGACCAAGATTGATAGCTTAGGATGGAGGATCTATACTCTCCTAAGAGATAGCTTGACTTGGTATTGTAAAATGCATTTTTCTGTAGCATGAGTTAGGAGCAGTCATGGTAACCCAGGATTGAGGATTTATACTCTCCTATGGTTACCTTGAACTACATTGTTAGGATGGTTTCATGGTACCATGACTTGGTTTGGCCAAGACCATTTCATGGTAGCTTTAGGATTGAGGATTTATACTCTCCTAAGGGTAGCTTAGGATTGAGAATCATACTCTCCTAAGGATAGCTCACTTAGCATCTTGGAGTGTTTGTGAGGGTAGCTTGACTATGCATTGTAAGATGCATTTCAAGGATAACTTAGGATGGAGGACTTATACTCTCGTAAGGATTGCTTAGGATTGAGGATCCATACTCTTCTAAGGATAGTTTGACTTTGCATTGTAAGATGCATTTCAAGGGTAGCAAGAGTTAGGTTAGTCATGGTAGCTTGGGATTGAGCACTTATACTCTCCTAAGGATAGCTTGGGATTGAGCACTTATACTCTCCTAAGGATAGCTTGGGATTGAGCACTTATACTCTCCTAAGGATAGCTTGGGATTGAGAATCATATTCTCCCAAGTATAGCTTGCATTTGTATCATAGTATACTTGTAAGGGTAGCATGACTTAGTTGGTCTAGGACTATTTCATGGTAGCTAGGATATGACACTTGTACCTTTCCTAGAGTAGATTGGACTTGCATGTTGGTGTATCTTCCAAGGTAGTTAGCTTAGCTTAACCTAGTTATGTTAGTGAAATAATAGCATGGTCTAGCCTATTAGGGGGTTATTCCATGGTAGCCTTGAATTGAGAAATAGAGTTCATTCATGGGTGGTGACTTGCCTAGTACTAAATGGAGAAGTACCTTAAATGAATATAGTCAAATATTGAAGAGGGACTAGTCCCCAACTAGTGAGCATTCATGATAGTCAAAAGGAGTACTTAGTGTGGATATTAGTATGGGATGTTATCCATACATGGCACAAGTATGACTTGAGGCTAGTTGTGAAGGGTTCTCTTTTGTAGTGTAATTTAGCTTGGGTTGTTGCCATAGTTTCCTTCCAAGATATGATTGACTAAAGGAGATAGTTCCCTTGTCTACATGAAGTAAGGCAATAGTAAGGTCAAAGAAGGTTGAATATGACTATGATGACTTATAGGTTATAATTAGTGTGAAGGGTAGTATGGGATGCCTTTCATGCATTGCACAAGTATGCTTTGAGGTTACCTAGAAGTATGGTTCCCTTATGGTATAGAAGCTTAGATACTTGACCATGTATATAGGCTATGATTAAGATGACTAAAAAGGGATACTAGGCCTGGGTGGTATTATGTGATGTTATTCATGCTTTGCACTTGTATGCTTTTGAGGTTACTTGAGAATGGTTCTATTATGTATTAGATGACTAAGGGTCAATTATGCTTATTATGATTATGACTTATCTCCTATGCTCATTAACTATGTCTCATGTTGACTTATGATTATATGATCCTTATGTTGGAGATTATGCTATGACTATGTTATTATATCTTATGTTTATATCTTATGTTGACTAACCATTGAGAGATGCTCTTATGATGTTGTGCTAGATATCATACTCGGTACATTTTGTACTAACATATACTTTACCTACATTCTAATAAAATGTAGGGTTTCGGAGATTGTATTAGATGGTTTGAGACAAAGTATAGAATGGCTTCCGCTTGATTTTATGAATATGACTTCGATTGTAAAAAGTTTTAATTTTTTTTTGTACTTTACTATTATATTATGTTATGATATGCTAAGGGATTGTATGAGACCCCTTCGGGGTCAAGTATGCCATGTTACGTCTAGGGGATACCCCTGGGTCATGACAAACTTGGTAATCAGAGCACAAGGTTTAGAATGGTTCTAGGATTGTCTCAAACCACGTCTAGTAGAGTCTTGTTCATAAATGTGAAGTGCGCCACATTTATGAATGGAAGGCTATTGGATGCTTAGGAAACTTCACTTCTTCATTTTCCAAGTCGTGCCATAGAGTTTAACTGTATAAGGTCTCTCTCATATCCCTTATTCGATGGTCTTTAGGATATGACTACTCGAAGGGCTTATTCTACAAGGAGTGAGGGAGAAAGGTTGGTTGTGATGCCAATTATGGCTATGTGACTTGAGAGATTTGAGATGATAGATTGTGATGTTGTCTTTAGTATGAATGATGCTTCATTGTTGCCTTTATGTCATGAAAGATATTTAGAAGAACTTGTGTAGGCTTACTCCCAAGGGGGAGATAGTGTGCCTACCTATCAAGGTGATTCTGAGGTTATGTTTAGTTGTTGGTAGAACCTGACTTAGTCATGTTGAGTTTTGAGGTATGTTGATAGATTAGTTGAATAGGGTGTTTAAGTAATGCCTAGATGGGTTGAGTAAATAGACTCCTCTAAGAAGGGTAGAAGTGTAATTCACCATGGTTTACAATCATCTTGTGTGATGGATGTAAAAACTTAAGTGATGACTTGTTCTGGCCTTAGAATTGAAAGAAGTGATTCTTTGAAGAGTTTGTATAGGCTTGCTCCCAAGGGGGAGATAATGTGCTTAGATAGCAAGGTCGTTGAGTGTCCTTGATGTTCATGAGTTAGGTTTGCTTGATATTCTCATGTAGAGTGGTGTAGTGAGTATGAGAAGTTTAGTCCCAGTTTGTTAGGCTAATGTGAGATCTTGAGTGGCGTTAGTAAGGTTGCTTGTGAGCTATAGTTGCTTAGTGATAACCTCTCTAATTTAGAAGTACCGGTAGAGGTCTTAGACCGGCAAGTTAAGAAATAGAAGAACAAGGAAGTTGTTCCATAAAGTGATAAGGAGTGTTCTTTGGTAAGGAATTTGGTTAAGAGTGCTACTTGGTAGGCCAAGGGCCAATGAGATGTCCCGATGTCCTCATCCTTTTCCTTCTACTCCTATTCTAGCTTGAGATGACAGATTCCTCTTGATTTAATTTTTATGAAGTCATCTGTGAATAGTATGTTTCCATGACTTTCTTATGTGATGCATGTTCATGAAAATGCTTAGGTCTTAATAGAAATGACTTATATGCATTATTATTCCTCATGTTGTAGTGCATTTAAGTAAATTTGCATATAGACTTCATGAGATGATTATATGAGCATGCCCTAGTTTTTGGAGTTGAAAGATTCCTCCTTAAATAAATGCTTTTGAGAGTAAATTGCATTTAGGCTCCATGTGTGTGTATTGAGCATGTTTTAGCTAGGAGATGTTAGTTCCTCCTTGAAAATGAATAGATATAGAATTTCATGAATTTTTGGGTTGGTAGAAGGAGTTCCTATTCCTTTGTGTTGAATTGAATGTGTTTATCTTAGAATTGAAGTTTTCTTCCTTGGTTATGTGCATTTAGAATAGTGCATGCATGATGGGCTGTTAGCTTAGATTTGTGACTTTAAGAAGTATTTAGAATCGTCATTAGAGGATGATTGATCCCAAGGGGGAGATATAGTAACACCCCGGAAACTAGTAAGTTGAACTAGTGAGTTCTAGAGCCTATCGTAAGAGTTTTGGAGTGTGGTATGAGGATTAAAAGTTATAAAAATGATTCCCGTACTTAGAATAGGGGTTTAAGGGTTAGAGCGTCAAGGTATGACCCCCCAAGGACCACCCAAAGGGTCCTTGAGGAAGACCCTTAAAACAGTCCAAAAGCTGTAATTTGGCAGCACCTACGGATGACATCTACTGGCCGTAGATGAACCCACGCCCTGTAGTTTGGGGTCGTGGGTCAAGGCTTGTCATGGCCTGCAAGTTTAGACCAAGAACCAGCACCCACGGAGGTGCAGTACGCTCCGTGACTCCACCCACGATCCGCAGGAGGTGGAGTCATAGGTCATGCTAGATTTTGAGTTTTAGTTTTAGTTAGGGGACTTAGGGGTTAATTTAGTAATTAATTAGGGGTTAAGGGAGGTCGGTTAGTAAGTTATTTAACCACAAATAAATACCTCATGGACCCATAAACTAATTCATTTAACTCATTCATCTAAGACCCAAAATTTTCTCCAAAAATTCTCTCTCTAGAAGTGAAGAAGAAGAAGAGGAAGAGAAGAGAAGAGGGCAGCAACCTGGGTCGATTTCCTCCATTGATTCAAGCTTGATTAGGTCTTTGAAAAGAGGTATGTTAGCTTAATCATCTATGAGTTCTTCCACCCATAGAGCCCCAGAGGTTTTCCCCCAATTGAGAAGCCAAAAACCCAATTCCAGCTAGGGTTTCCTTCTACTTTGTGGGTAGTGCTTAGGTGAAATGACCCAAAAAGTTCTTAAAAATGTGCTTCGGAAGTTATCGGAAACTTGTTTAGCCATATATAAAAAAATCCATTTCGTTTTTCGAAAATCCCACTTCATATTCTTGTTTAGGGGGTCAAATTGAGTGGGAAATGGGTCTAACCCAAATTTTAGAGCAACCGTATCAAAATCCGAAATTTCCAAGTGAAGCCTTTTCGAGGGTCTACTTTGGAGGGTCATA
>JAJOOR010001241.1:0-21818 GCA_036250505.1 Solanum acaule
ACGGCCATAACTCGAGGCTCGGACGTCCGTTTGATGCGATTTTTTTTTTGAACCTGCGTATTTCTTTGGTATCTACGCAGCCAGACCACCGTTACGCGGTTTGCGCGTTCCAATTTTCGCAAAAACACCTTTTACTGTTTTCTTATACGAGCGAAAATATGATGAAAAAGGAAAAAGCAAATTCAATCGAAGCGGGTGAGTTTTTCAAATAGATCTCGAAAAAATACGAGGATTCAAAAAAAAAATTGCGTCAAACGGACGTCCGAGTCAAAAGTTACGACCGTCTGAAAATTCAGCATCTTAAAGATTGAAGGTAGCTGTGAATTTGGGAAACTTCAAACGGCCATAACTGGGGCCTCGGACGTCCGTTACAGGCAATTTTTCTTTTGAACCCGCGTATTTATTCGATATCTATGCAACCAGACTGCCGTTAGGTGGTTTGAGCGAGCCGATTTCTCAAAAACCGCATCTTACTCATTCTTTGAATAGTAGAAATAAGATGAGAATGGAAAAAAGAAATTCAAACGGCCATAACTCGAGGCTCGGACGTCCGTTTGATGCGATTTTTTTTTTGAACCTACGTATTTTTTCGATATCTACGCAGCCAAACCACCGTGACGCGGTTTGCGTGTGCCGATTTTCCCGAAAATGCCGTTTGCTGTTTTCTTATGCGAGCGGAAATATGATGAAAAAATAAAAAGGAAATTCAATCAAAGCGGGTGAGTTTTTCAAATAGATCTCGAAAAAACACGAATATTCTAACAAAAAATTGCATCAAACGGACGTACGAGTCAAAAGTTACGGCCGTCTGAAAATTCAGCATCTTTAAAGATTGAAAGTAGCTGTGAATTTGGGAAACTTCAAACGGCCATAACTCGGGACTCGGACGTCCGTTTCAGGCGATTTTTCTTTTGAATACGCGTATTTTTTTGATATCTACGCAAACAAATTACCATCAGGTGGTTTGAGCAAGTCGATTTCTCAAAAAATGCATATTACTCATTCTTTGAATAGTAGAAATAAGATGAGAAAGGAAAAAGGAAATTCAAACGGCCATAACTCGAGGCTCGGACGTCCGTTTGATGTGATTTTTTTTTGAACCTGCGTATTTCTTCTGTATCTACGCAGCCAAACCACCGTGACGCGGCTTGCGCATTTCGATTTTCGCGAAAACGTCTTTTGCTGTTTTCTTATACGAGCGGAAATATGATGAAAAAATAAAAAGGAAATTCAATCGAAGCGGGTGAGTTTTTCAAATAGATCTCGAAAAAACAAGAGGATTCAAAAAAAAATTGCGTCAAACGGACGTCCGAGTCAAAAGTTACGACCGTCTGAAAATTCAGCATCTTTAAAGATTCAAGGTAGTTCTGAATTTGGGAAACTTCAAACGGCCATAACTCGAGCCTCGGACGTCCGTTTCAGGCGATTTTTCTTTTGAACCCGCGTATTTTTTCTATATCTACGCAACCAAAACACCGTAAGGTGGTTTGAACGAGCCGATTTCTCAAAAAATGCATTTTACTCATTCTTTGAATAGTAGAAATAAGATGAGAAAGGAAAATGGAAATTCAAACGGCTATAACTCGAGCCTCGGACGTCCGTTTGAAGCGAAAAAACACGAGGATTCAAAAAAAAATTACGTCAAACGGACGTACGAGTCAAAAGTAACGACCGTCTGAAAATTCAGCAACTTCAAAGATTGAAGGTAGCTGTGAATTTGGGAAACTTCAAACGGCCATAACTCGGTTCTCGGACGTTCGTTTAGGCGATTTTTCTTTTGAATCCACATATTTTTTCGATATCTACGCAACCAAACTACCGTAAGGTGGTTTGAGAGAGCCGATTTCTTAAAAAACGCATTTTACTCATTCTTTGAATAATAGAAATAAGATGAGTAAGAAAAAAGGAAATTCAAACGGCCATAACTCGAGCCTCGGACGTCCGTTTGATGCGATTTTTTTTTGAACCTGCGTATTTTTTCAATATCTACGCAACCAAACCACCGTGACGCGGTTTGCACGTGCCGATTTCCCGAAAATGTCTTTTGCTGTTTTCTTATACGAGCGGAAATATGAAGAAAAAATAAAAAGGGAATTCAATCGAAGCGGGTGAGTTTTTCACATAGATCTCGAAAAAACACGAGGATTCAAAAAAAAAACTGCGTCAAAAGGACGTACGAGTCAAAAGTTACGACCGTCTGAAAATTCACCATATTTAAAGATTCAAGGTAGCTCTGAATTTGGGAAACTTCAAACGGCCATACCTCGGGCCTCGGATGTCCGTTTCAGGCGATTTTTATTTTGAACCCGCGTATTTTTTCTATATCTACGCAACCAACCCACCGTAAGGTGGTTTTAACGAGCCGATTTCTCAAAAAATGGATTTTACTCATTCTTTGAATAGTAGAAATAAGATGAGAAAGGAAAATGGAAATTCAAACGGCCATAACTCGAGCCTCGGACGTCCGTTTGAAGCGAAAAAACACGAGGATTCAAAAAAAAAATTTCGTCAAACGGACGTCCGAGTCAAAAGTTACGACCGTCTGAAAATTCAGCATCTTTAAAGATTGAAGGTAGCTGTGAATTTGGGAAACTTCAAACGGCCATAACTCGGGCCTCAGACGTCCGTTTAGGCGATTTTTCTTTTGAACCCGCGTATTTTTTCGATATCTACGCAACCAAACTACCGTAAGGTGGTTTGAACGAGCCGATTTCTCAAAAAACGCATTTTACTCATTCTTTGAATAGTAGAAATAAGATGAGAAAGAAAAACGGAAATTCAAACGGCCATAACTCGAGCCTCGGACGTCCGTTTGATGCGATTTTTTTTTTAAACCTGCGTATTTTTTCAATATGTACGCAGCCAAATCACCGTGACGCGGTTTGCGCGTGCCGATTTTCCCGAAAATGCCTTTTGCTGTTTTCTTATATGAGCGGAAATATAATGAAAAAATAAAAAGGAAATTCAATCAAAGCGGGTGAGTTTTTCAAATAGATCTCGAAAAAACAAGAGGATTCAAAAAAAAAACTGCGTCAAAAGGACGTACGAGTCAAAAGTTACGACCGTCTGAAAATTCAGCATCTTTAAAGATTCAAGGTAGCTCTGAATTTGGGAAACTTCAAACGGCCATAACTCGAGCCTTGGACGTCCGTTTCAGGCGATTTTTCTTTTGAACCCGCGTATTTTTTCTATATCTACGCAACCAAACCACCGTAAGGTGGTTTGAACGAGCCGATTTCTCAAAAAGCGCATTTTACTCATTCTTTGAATAGTAGAAATAAGATGAGAAAGGAAAATGGAAATTCAAACGGCCATAACTCGAGCCTCGGACGTCCGTTTGAAGCGAAAAAATAGGAGGATTCAAAAAAAAATTGTGTCAAACGGACGTACGAGTCAAAAGTAACGACCGTTTGAAAATTCTGCAACTTTAAAGATTGAAGGTAGCTGTGAATTTGGGAAACTTCAAACGGCCATAACTCGGTTTTCGGACGTCCTTTTAGGCGATTTTTCTTTTGAATCCACGTATTTTTTCGATATCTACGCAACCAAACTACCGTAAGGTGGTTTGAGAGAGCCGATTTCTCAAAAAACGCATTTTACTCATTCTTTGAATAATAGAAATAAGATGAGTAAGTAAAAAGGAAATTCAAACGGCCATAACTCGAGTTTCGGACGTCCGTTTGATGCGATTTTTTTTTTGAACCTGCGTATTTTTTCGATATCTACGCAACCAAACCACCGTGACGCGGTTTGCGCGTGCCAATTTCCCGAAAATGTCTTTTGCTGTTTTCTTATACGAGCTGAAATATGATGAAAAAATAAAATGGAAATTCAATCGAAGCGGGTGAGTTTTTCAAATAGATCTCGAAAAAATACGAGGATTTAAAAAAAAATTTGTGTCAAATGGATGTCCAAGTCAAAAGTTACGACCGTCTGAAAATTCAGCATCTTAAAGATTGAAGTTAGCTCTGAATTCGGGAAACTTCAAACGGCCATAACTCGGGCCTCGGACGTCCGTTTCAGGTGATTTTTCTTTTGAACACGCGTATTTTTTCGACATCTACGCAACCAAACCACCTAAAGGTGGTTTGAGCGAACCGATTTCTCAAAAAATGCATTTTACTCATTCTTTGAATAGCGGAAATAAGATGAGAAATGAAAAAGGAAATTCAAACGGCCATAACTCGACCCTCGGACGTCCGTTTGATGCGATTTTTTTTGAACCTGCGTATTTTTTCGATATATACGCAGCCAAACAACCGTTACGTGGTTTGCGTGTGCCGATTTACCCGAAAACGTCTTTTGCTGTTTTCTTATACGAGCGGAAATATGATGAAAAAATAAAAAGGAAATTCAATCGAAACGGGTGAGTTTTTCAAATAGATCTCGAAAAAACACGAGAATTCAAAAAAAAAATTGCGTCAAACGGACGTCCGAGTCAAAAGCTACGACCGTCTGAAAATTCAGAATCTTAAAGATTGAAGGTTGCTGTGAATTTGGGAAACTTCAAACGGCCATAACTCGGGCCTCGGACGTCCGTTTTAGGCGATTTTTCTTTTGAACCCACGTATTTTTTCGATATCTACGCAACCAAACTACCGTAAGGTGGTTTGAACGAGCCGATTTTTCAAAAAATGCATTTTACTCATTCTTTGAATAGTAGAAATAAGATGAGAAAGGAAAACGGAAATTCAAACGGCCATAACTCGAGCCTCGGACGTCCGTTTGATGCGATTTTTTTTCGAACCTGCGTATTTATTTGATATCTACGCAGCCAAACCACCGTGACGCAGTTTGCGCGTACCGATTTTCCCAAAAACGTCTTTTGCTGTTTTCTTGTACGAGCGGAAATATGATGAAAAAATAAAAAGGAAATTTAATCGATGCGGGTGAGTTTTTCAAATAGATCTCGAAAAAACAAGAGGATTCAAAAAAAAAATTGCGTCAAACGGACGTCCGAGTCAAAAGTTACGACCGTCTGAAAATTCAGCATCTTTAAAGATTCAAGGTAGCTCTGAATTTGGGAAACTTCAAACGGCCATAACTCGAGTTTCGGACGTCCGTTTCAGGCGATTTTTCTTTTGAACCCGCGTATTTTTTCTATATCTACGCAACCAAACAACCGTAAGGTGGTTTAAAGGAGCCGATTTCTCAAAAAACACATTTCACTCATTCTTTGATTAGTAGAAATAAGATGAGAAAGGAAAATGGAAATTCAAACGGCCATAACTCGAGCCTCGGACGTCCTTTTGAAGCAAAAAAACACGAGGATTCAAAAAAAAAATTGCGTCAAACGGACATCCGAGTCAAAAGTAACGACCGTCTGAAAATTCAACAACTTTAAAGATTGAAGGTAGCTGTGAATTTGGGAAACTTCAAACGGCAATAACTCGGTTCTCGGACGTCCGTTTAAGCGATTTTTCTTTTGAATCCGCGTATTTTTTCGATATCTACGCAACCAAACTTCCGTAAGGTGGTTTGAGGGAGCCGATTTCTCAAAAAACGCATTTTACTCATTCTTTGAATAATAGAAATAAGATGAGTAAGAAAAAAGGAAATTCAAACGGCCATAACTCGAGCCTCGGTCGTCCGTTTGATGCGATTTTTTTTTGAACCAACGTATTTTTTCGATATCTACGCAACCAAACCACCGTGATGCGGTTTGCGCGTGCCAATTTTCCCAAAAATGTCTTTTGCTGTTTTCTTATACGAGCTAAAATATGATGAAAAAATAAAAAGGAAATTCAATCGAAGCGGGTGAGTTTTTTCAAATAGATCTCAAAAAAATACGAGGATTCAAAAAAAAAATTGTGTCAAATGGATGTCCGAATCAAAAGTTACGACCGTCTGAAAATTCAGTATCTTAAAGATTGAAGGTAGCTCTGAATTTGGGAAACTTCAAACGGCCATAACTCGGGCCTCGGACGTCCGTTTCAGGCGATTTTTCTTTTGAACACGCGTATTTTTTCGATATCTACGCAACCAAACCACCAAAAGGTGGTTTGAGCGAACCGATTTCTCAAAAAATGCATTTTACTCATTCTTTGAATAGTAGAAAAAAGATGAGAAATGGAAAAGGAAATTCAAACGGCCATAACTCGAGCCTCAGACGTCCGTTTGATGCGATTTTTTTTTTGAACCTGCGTATTTTTTCGATATCTACGCAACAAAACAACCGTGACGCGGTTTGGGCGTGCCAATTTTCCCGAAAATGTCTTTTGCTGTTTTCTTATACGAGCGGAAATATGATAAAAAAATAAAAATGAAATTCAATCAAAGCGGGTGAGTTTTTCAAATAGATCTCGAAAAAACACGAGAATTCAAAAAAAAAATTGCGTCAAACGGACGTCCTAGTCAAAAGCTACGACCGTCTGAAAATTCAGCATCTTAAAGATTGAAGGTTGCTGTGAATTTGGGAAACTTGAAACGGCGATAACTCGGGCCTCGGACGTCCGTTTTAGGCGATTTTTCTTTTGAACCCGCGTATTTTTTCGATATCAACGCAACCAAACTACCGTAAGGAGGTTTGAACGAGCCGATTTCTCACAAAACGCATTTTACTCATTCTTTGAATAGTAGAAATAAGATGAGAAAGGAAAACGGAAATTCAAACGGCCATAACTCGAGCCTCGAACGTCCGTTTGATGCGATTTTTTTTTTGAACCTACGTATTTTTTTGATATCTACGCAGCAAAACCATCGTGACGCGGCTTGCGCGTGCCGATTTTCCCGAAAACGTCTTTTGCTGTTTTCTTGTACGAGCGGAAATATGATGAAAAAATAAAAAGGAAATTCAATCGAAGCGGGTGAGCTTTTCAAATAGATCTCGAAAAAATACGAGAATTCAAAAAAAATTGCGTCAAACGGACGTCCGAGTCAAAAGTTACGACCGTCTGAAAATTCAGCATCTTAAAGATTCAAGGTAGCTCTGAATTTGGGAAACTTTAAACGGCCATAACTCGGTCCTCGGACGTCCGTTTCAGGCGATTTTTCTTTTCAACCCGCGTATTTTTTCTATATCTACGCAACCAAACCACCGTAAGGTAGTTTGAACGAGCCGATTTCTCAAAAAACGCATTTTACTCATTTTTTGAATAGTAGAAATAAGATGAGAAAGGAAAACGGAAATTCAAACGGCCATAACTCGAGCCTCGTACGTCCGTTTGATGCGAAAAAACACGAGGATTCAAAAAAAAAATTGCGTCAAACGGACGTCCGAGCCTCGAGTTATGGCCGTTTGAATTTCCTTTTTTTCCTTTCTCATCTTATTTCTACCATTCAAGGAATGAGTAAGATGCGTTTTTTGAGAAATCGGCTCGCTCAAACCACCTGACGGTAGTTTGGTTGCGTAGATATCGAAAAAATACGCGGGTTCAAAAGAAAAATCGCCTGAAACGGACGTACGAGGCCCGAGTTATGGCCGTTTAAGATGCTGAAAATTCAGCATCTTTAAAGATTAAATTGCGTCAAACGGACGTACGAGTCAAAAGTTACGACCGTCTGAAAATTCAGCATCTTTAAAGATTAAAGGTTGCTGTGAATTTGGAAACTTCAAACGGCCATAACTCGGGTTTAGGGTTTAGGGTTTAGGTTTTTTTTTTTTTTTTTTTTTTATTTTAACGACCCTTTGCGGGGTCAGGGGCTTAGCAACACCCCCAGGCCTTAACATAGATAAAAAAGCAAGAGTTACACAGAGGGGGACATAAACCTTACCTCCACTTGAAGGTGGTGCAAAAGTTGGTAGCCTACTATGTGATAGTAGGTTCTCCAACTTTACACCAAACTAACAAAAGGAACCTATCAACTATGCACCTATGTGAGAGGACTCCTCTCGATACATAGAATCTAGGAAAGCATAAATAAGGGAGACTCTCCCCTTACAAAAAGGAAGGACTAAACAAAATCTATCCTAACTAAGGGGGTCTATAAGAGATGACTGAAGATCATCCAAAAAAGAGGTTCTGTGGGAGTTCTGGCTCCCTCACAGATCCTCTATGCTGCGCATAAGTCACGGTGGTTCCTTGATTCTCTTTAACTTTCTTCTCCTGAAGCTTGCCATACCTGCTAGGTCTTGTTGGAGATAGGCTGCTGCAAGTTTGGGAAGCTGCTGGTTGTTGAAATAAACTTGAGGACTGGTAATCCGATGGCTGTGTTTAGAGAGCGAGTCTGCGACAAAATTGGCCTCCCTGAGAGTATGAATGCATTTGAAGTGAGTGAATTGTTTGACAAGTTGTTGGAGCTGCTGCATTTGCTGCGAGATGGTCCATGGTGTTGCTGTGCTGCGCATAAGCCAGTCCACGAGTAGCTGGGAATCAACTTCGAGGATCACATTATTATATTTCAAATTAATGCACCATGTTAGGCCAAATATAGCAGCCTCCACTTCAGCTTTGTTGTTGGTTCCTTCCCCCAAAGGAGCTGAAAAGGCAAAGATAATATCTCCAATATGGTTTCTGAGAACCCCCCCCCGCACCTATGCTGCCCGGATTACTCAGTGCACTCCCGTCAGTATTAAGTTTAACCCACCTGGCTGGAGGTTTAATCCACTGCACAGTAGTCACTTTGATATCATGGTTGCATTTCTCGATGAGAGTACTAAGCTTGTTCCAACCCAAAGGCCAAGAGAGATATGGGAAGATTGTGTGCAGCAGTTTGAAATTATCCAGAATCACTAGATGTTTTACCCTTGCAATGTTGGACTGTTTGCCTCCGTATTTCTTTGCGCACCTATTCTTCCACAAATTCCAACAAATAAAGATTGGTGTAGATTGTAGGATAAGCTTGTGAGCTTCATTGTTGTGAGTAGTATTCCACCACCTCATGATCATATTGCGAAGAGGCAAATAATCAGTTGGAATGCCGAAGGAGACAGCAAAAAATTTCCAAACACTCTTAGCAAAGCTTCCCGAATTGAAAATGTGTTCAATTGTATCCTCTCCTGGAGAGTGACAGCAGTAGCAGTCGCCAGGTTCAATTCCAAAGCTGGACAGTTTTTCATTAGTGGGTAGCTTGCCTCGAATTGCTCTCCATAGCAAAAAGGAACATTTGAAGGGTATATTTCTCTGCCAGGTGTAGTTGTTGATTTTGGTTTTCTCTCTTTTTTTTCTGATGTTATTCCATGCAGAAGAGACCGAAAAATTGCCATTGGTGTTGAGATTCCAAACTGCCTGATCAGCTTGGCCCTGCTGTAGTTGGATTTGAGTAGAAAGAATGTTGTGCACCTGATTTTGTGGAGCTAACTGGATCACCTTGGACATATTCCACTGTCCATCCTCTATAAAATCAGATATCGTGTCATTGTTAAACCTGTTGCTATCAGTGGTGTGGTGAGCCAAGGGACCTATACCCAACCAATTATCCCACCAAAAGGAACATGAACCATTGTTAATTCTCCATTGAATATGATTCTCCACAGTATTTTTATTTTTCATCATCAATCTCCAAGCTTGGGACTCCCCTGTATCCCATTTTTTACTTATAGGGTTGGATCTTTGGCAATACTTTGCCTTAAGAAAATCACCCCATAATGTTTGCTTGGATCTAAATGTCCACCATTGTTTGAATTGGAAAGCTTGACATACATCACTCATGAGTCGAACTCCAATTCCCCCTTCATCATAGGGGAAGCTTAAATTCTTCCAAGAGGACCAATGGTATTTTTTCTTGTCCTTCCTCCATCCCCAGAAAAAATCAGCCATGATGCTTTGGATTTGCTTAATAGTAGTAGAGGGAGGAGTAGTAGCTGACAAGATATGGATAGGGAGGGATTGTAGGACATGCTTGATTAAAGTGACTTTACCTCCATAACTCAACAATTTGGATTGCCAGCCAGTGATTCTGTTCACTACCTTGTTGGTGAGCTCCGAAAAATTGACAATCTTAGGTCTTCCAATCAATATGGGGCATCCGAGATAAGTGAGAGGGGCATCTTTCTGATGAAAACCAGTGTATTTTTTTATCCTGTCACATGTAGTTCTAAAAGCATTGGGGTGGAGCAGGAAATGGCTTTTTGCTTTGTTGATACGCTGGCCAGAAATCCTTTCATATGTTGCCAAGGTGTGCATGATGAGCTTGAGAGAATGCTTTCTTCCTGATGTGAAAATAATGATGTCGTCTGCAAAGCTAAGGTGGTTAATCTGAGGACCCCTTTTCTCCATGTAGAAGCCATGATATAGGGGGTTACTGTACAGCCTGTTCAAGGATCTTGAAAGTACCTCAGCACCTAAAATAAATAGGGCTGGGGATAAAGGGTCTCCCTGTTTGAGGCCCCTAGTGGAATGAAAGAAGCCATGCCTCCTACCATTAATAATGATGGAGTACCAATTATTTGCCATAATTCTCCAGACCATATCTATGAAGACTTCATCAAACCCCATTTTTCTGAGAATCAGGCAAATGTAAGACCAAGAAACCCTGTCATAGGCCTTTGCCATATCAAGTTTGATCACGACATTGCTTCCAATGGTGGGTTTTTTTATCTGGTGGATAATTTCTTGAGCTAGCATAATGTTCTCGGATATGCTTCTACCTTTAACGAATCCTGATTGATTAGGGGAGATCAAATTAGGTAGAATAGGGGCCAATCTGAGACATAAAAGCTTGGAAATAATCTTGTTTGTGAAATTGCTCAGGCTTATGGGTCTGAACTCTGAGAGCTTATTAGGATGTTTCACTTTGGGAAGGAGGACCAGACAAGCGTGTGAAAAGTATTTGGGAAGCATTTTGCCACTGAAAAATTCATGAATAACTGCCAGCAGATCCTTGTTGATAATGGTCCAGCACTTCTGGAAGAAGCAGCCATTCATTCCATCAGGTCCTGCAGCAGAATTGGGATTCATGGAGTAGACCACCTCCTTAACCTCATCCATAGTAGGGAGTTCCTTCATCCTGTCGTTGTGTTCTTGATTAACCATTCTTGGAATGCAGTTCATGGGGATTACATCGATGAGTTTTTCCTCTCCTGTGAAGATGTTCTGAAAATGGTCACAGGCAGCCTGTGCAATGTGTTCATCACCTTGTACCCACTCATCATTGTCGTTGAGGATTTTATGGATAAATAGCCTCCTCCTTCTTCCCCTGATCAGTGCATGAAAATACTTTGAATTACCATCCCCTTCTTTGAACCATTGCAGCTGCGTTTTTTGTTTAAGGATAGAGTCTTCCAACTTCATGAATTTGATATAGTCAGCATTAATGCTATGAAGTTCTGCTCTATGCTCCTCTGTGTTGTTTTGAATGAGGTTTTCTTCAGCCACCCGGACTCTTTCCTCAAAGTCTTTGACCCTTGCATGAATATCCCCCAACTGAATTTTGGACCAGGCACTAAGGGTAGAGGTAAGTCTCTTCATTTTCTGATGAAAGACCCACATGGGATTTCCTTCAGCATGCCTGCTCCAACAATTTGTAACAGTCTCGACAAAGGAAGGTTGATCAGCCCAACAATTAAGAAATCTAAAGTATTTAATAAAATTATCAGGCTTGGCATTCATTTCCATAAGCAGAGGACAGTGGTCAGACCCCACAGAGGGTAGATGGGTAATGCTAGTATGAGGCATGTCTTGCAACCATCTATCATTCACCATAGCCCTGTCCAACCTCTTCCAGATTCTGAAATTGATCCCCCTTTGGTTAGACCAAGTGAATCGAGGTCCGTTAAACCCCAAGTCCATTAGTCCACATGCTTCAATGACTCCAATGAATTCTAGGCTCTTCCTCATGTCATAAGGAATGCCTCCCAGTTTTTCCTCTGTATCAGTAATAACATTAAAATCACCAACAGTGCACCAAGGAGTTGTCTCTGTCTTGTCTGCAAAATGGAGTAACCTGTCCCAAAGTGGTTTTCTAAGATAATCTTTGCATTTGGCATACACAAAAGTCTTGATGTAGATACCAGGAGTTTCTGTATGGTCGATTTCACAAGTAATCTGTTGTTCATCAGTTTCTATCACCTTACAAGTAATATCATTGATCCAAAACAGCCAAATTTTTCCATTAATGTTGCTGACAGCATGGTCCATGGCAAGCATACTTTTAAACATGTTTATTTGGGCAGTATCTGAGAATGGTTCCAGAATGGCAATCATAGACACATGGTGGATGTTTTTGAGGTTTTTGAGTCTTTCTATAACACCTTGGGTATTGATTCCTCTAGCATTCCATATAATTGTACTAATCATTGGGATGATTTAGAGGTAAAAAGTCTTGTGTTTGGTCTCCCTGCAGTTACCGGAATAGGTGAGGGAGGTTTTTTGAGAGGGAGTCTTTCCAGGTGCATGCCTCTGGGAGAGAGTCCCTGATTGTTGGTAACTTGTTGCAGCTCCTTGTCAAGCTCTGTGTCATTGTTGGGGCTAAAAGCTTTGATGAGAAGTTCACTAGTTTCATCATCTTCATCTGGTGCATTTTCAGGTAAGTTATCTTCCTCTATTTCATCTTCTGAGTTTTCCACTTCATACTCATCTCTAACTGTCACCCTGGCCTGATCAGGAGGTTTTCTAGGAGTAGGGGTGCTGTACTGAGCTTTAAGAGGGATCACATCCATTACCTGCTCCACCATAATGAATTTTTTACAAGGATTTACTCCCTCCGAAAGATTGTCATTTAGGGACTGTTCTTGTTGATTTTGTTCTGCCTGTTTTTTCTTGATGGCTTCTCTCTTCTTCTTGCTAGGCTTGTTCTTACTCTTAGGGGTCTCCACCTGTTTACTGGAACTTGCTTTATTTCCCATATCCTTTGCCATAGCTCCTTTGAGCAGATTACCCCCATCTCTAATGGTGTGAACTTGTTGACAGCCTTCCTTGGTGTTTTGGTGAACCTGTGGTTGATGGTGTTGTGCAGCATTTGTAGTGGTAGCAGGGGCTTGGTTCTCATGCAAAATATGAGACAATTCCCTCCCCTTAGGTTCCCCTTCCTGCAAGTTAGTAGTTTTCTCCCTTACGTCCATCCTCCCTCCAATAACTTCAGCAGCCACAACCAAGGGGGTTACAGGGGATGGGTTCACATTGTCAACACAATGTGCATCAACATCAGCATTAACAGGGGATGGGGGTCTTGGAATCTGATCATCAGATTCCTCAATCTCAATTACATGAGTTTTAGAATTCATACCTGTTTCTTGACTAGCTTGTTGAATCTGTGATTTTTTGGCCTGCTGTACCTGCACCTGAGGAGTTTGGTTCTTACCTTGGTCTTGATTTTGTTGGTGATTTTTGTTCCTCTTCCTCGTTTGGATTTGCCATTGTTCCTCCTTGTGTGCAGCAGCAGTTTCAGTTGGCCTTCTGACATTTGTTTGCCTGTTTGGTTGGGTTTTTTCTTTACCCTCCTCATGCTGATGATTGCCTTTTGGAATTTGATTTAGTTGTTTCTCTTGTCCTTTTTTGTTGGCTTCCATTTCCTTTCTTGCTTTTATTTCTTCATCCCTTGCCTTTATTGGACATTCTCCAAGTACATGACCCTGGTGCTTACAGTGTAGACAGTAGGGAGGCACATCTTCAAATTCTATGATTTGCCACTTACCTAGGGAAGGGTCTTTTTCAGAGAATCCCAGCCACACATGTTGAGGTCTTTCTTTGGTGATATCTATCTGGACTCTTACTTTCGCAACACTTCCCCTAGTTTTTTGCATGGTTGCAGAATCCAAGTATAAAGCCTTACCAATAGGGGATAGTAATGGAGTAAGGATATCCATATAATAACAGTGCCAGGGGAGCTCGGGTAAAGTGATCCAAATAGGCAGTATGGGAGTTTCCTCAGCTGGTTTAAAGGTAGGAGTCCACACCTGTAACTTCATGGAATGACCTGCAATGAACATCCTCTGTTTTGTCCAAACTGAGATGTGGTCTGCTTCATTCTCCAAGTCAATGTAAATGTGCCTTGAGTTAAAGTGGGCAATCTTAACCCCACCAGTAAGCTGAGTTTGAGCAATGAAGCTCTTTCTAATAACCTCCATTTTGGGCATGGCATTAATGAATTTGCCTACCAGAGTATACTTACATCTTCCAGGCATTTTCTGCATGAAGTCTTCTTCGTGAAATGTTATAGATGGGTACCCTTGTCTAGTCGTAATGATAGGGGAGGTAATGTCCATAGGCATAGAATTTTTTATTTGGTTGGCTTTAAGTCTCGTAGCTAGGGATTGGAATACAGTAGGAGGGGAGGGATCCGGGATTTGATGGTTAAAATTCTTTGTAGAGCTGCTATTGACCAAGGTTTTATTTTGGTTTTGTTTGGGACTGGTTTGGTTATTTCTTTGTTGGCTAGGTCTGTAAGCATCAAAGTTAGAAGAGACTTTGATTGGAGGGGGGATTGTAGGATCTGTATCATGACCCTTCTGAACGATCCTCCCATTTTGTTCGTTTACTTTACCTCCACCAGCCTGCACAACAGCATGACCTTCCTCATGCTCATTTTGACTACTATGCAAATTATCACTAGGAGAATTATCATGATCAGCAGCATTTGGAGCAAAGTTAACGAACTTACCTGCCAGCTCCCTGTTGGTGTAGTTTAGCTGTTTCCCCCCGTTCACTTTGCTTTGTTGCATTGTCTTCTCATTGCTGTTTGGTTTATCTTTCACTCGCCAGTTGACCTTCTCTCCTTTGCCGTGATGTCGGACATTTGGTATCCTTGTTTGGTCCTCAACATTTGTGTGATGTGTTGCTTGAGCTCCATGTGTTGTTGGATCCTGATTCCCCTGCATTTTCCTTTGCATACTGCCTTCTGTGCTCTCCATTGTGATCAGCTTCTCTTGATCATGTTGCAGTGATTCCGTCCTTTGAACTGGAGTGTGAATTTTGTCATGGTTGTGTGCTTGATTCAGCAAACTTGTCATTTGAATTGATTCCAACTCCTCTCCTTTGTTATGATGAACATCCTCTTCTGTAAGTTGGTCCTGCAAATTGGAAGATGAACAAACATTAATTCTTTGTTGGCTTTGGTGATCTGTTACCTTGCATAGGTTGTCTTCATCGCAAGGAGTCATTTGGTGTGACTCTTCGTTGCCATTGTTGACCGGAGCTCCGGTGACTTTGTCGGATTTTATGACGCCGGAGATTTCACCATCAAAATGGTTCGAGATTTCAGTAAGTTGTACTCCTTGGCCTGGGGAAGATTCCCCAGTGGTTGAAACTCCATTTTTCTCATCGGAAGGTGTTCGAAATTGACGGCGCACTTCCGACGATTTTACTGCGATCTCTTCAGAAATCGCCTTCGTGGATCTCTCAATTTGTAGGTTGGAATCGTGTGATTTTTGGACTGTAGATAGATCCTTAGATGTAGATTCATGATTCCTAGTTGAATTAACACGAATCATTCCCGATTGCTCTAGGGAGATAATTTTTCGAGCCCAGTCCAACTCTTCCTCTGAAATCGCGACATGGATTGCTTCGATTCTTCGCAATTTCGAAGAGTTGTCTGATGATTCTGATGAAGCGCCCAGCTGGGGTTTGCTAAGGTTTGAATTGCGCGTCGATTGGGACAGGTCCGGTGGTCTGATCGGCATCCCCGGCGGCTCTATGGCCATTCCGGCAGACTGCTATCTTTTCCACCCGATAAGAGCGATTTTTGAGAGAAAAAATTTTTAGAGAGAGAAAAAAAATTTAGAAAGTGAGGAAGCAATTGTTTAGGGTTTTGGGTTTAGAGTTTAAGATTTAGGGTTTAGAGTTTAGGGTTTAGGGTTTAGGGTTTAGAGTGTAAGGTTTATGGTTTAGCATTTAGGGTTTAAGGTTTAGGGTTTAGGGTTCAAGGTTTATGGTTAAGGGTTTAGGATTTAGGATTTAGGCATTTGGGTTTAGGGTTTTAGATTTAGGATTTAGGGTTTAGGCTTAGGTTTAGGGTTTAGAGTTTAGAGTTTAAGGTTTAGGGTTTAGGGTTTAGGGTTTAAGTTTAGAGTTTAGAGTTTGGATTTAAGGTTTAGGGTTTAGGGTTTGGGTTTATAGTTTAGGGTTTAGGGTTACTAGTTGAGGGTTTAGCATTTAGGTTTTAGGGTTTAGAGTTTAGTGTGCATGGTTAAGGGTGTCGGGTTTAGGGTTTGGGTTTTAGGGTTTAGAGTTTAGGATTAAGGGTTTAAGGTTTTGGGTTAGGGTTTAGGGTTTTGGATTTATGGTTTATTATTTAAGGTTTAGGGTAAGGCTTTAGGGTTTGAAGTTTAAGATTTAGGGTTAAGGGTTTACTATTTAGGGTAATGTATTTTGGGTTAAGAGTTTGGATTTAGGGTTTAGGGTTTAGGGTTTAGGGTTTAGGTTTTAGGGTTTAGGATTTAGGGTTTAGGGTTTAGGATTTAGGGTTTAGGGTTTAGGGTTTAAGGTTTAGGGTTTAGGGTTTAGGATTAGCATTTAGGGTTTAGTATTTAGGGTTTTGGGTTTGATGTTTATTGTTTACGGTTTAGGGTTTAGGGTTAAGGTTTTCTGGTTAAGGGTATAGGGTTTAGCATTTAGGGTTTAGGGTTTAGGGTTTAGGGTTAGGTTTAGGGTTTAGGGTTTAGGGTTTAGGGTTTAGAATTTAGAACTTAGGGTTTAGGATTTAGGGTTTACGGTTTAGGTTTATGGTTTATCATTTAGGGTTTATTGTTTAAGATTTAGGGTTTAGGGTTTTTAATTTAGTGTTTAGAATTTGGATTAAGCGTTTAGATTTAGTGTTTAGGGTTTTGAGTTTAGGATTTAGGGTTTAGTGTTTAGGGTTTAGAGTTTAGGATTTAGGGTTTTGGGTTTCTAGTTTAGTTTTAGGGTTCTGGGTTTAGAGTTTGCAATTAGGGTTTAGGGTTTAGGATTTAGGGTTTAGGGTTTAGGGTTTAGGGTTTAGGGTGTAGGGGATAGAGTTCAGGTATATGGTTAAGGGTATAGGGTTTAGGGTTTAGGTTTTTGGGTTTAGGGTTTATGGTGTTGGGTTTGAGTTTAGGATTTAGGGTTTGGGGTTTAGGGTTTAAGGTTTAGAAGTTAGGGTTCAGCGTTTATGGTTAAGGCTATAGGATTAGGGTTTAGGTTTTTGGGTTTAGGGTTTAGTGTTTAGGGTTTTAGGTTTAGTATTTTGGATTTAGGTTTAGGGTTTGGGATTCGAGTTTAGGATTTTAGATTTAGGGTTTAGGGTTTAGGTTTAGGGTTTAGAGTTTAGGGTTTATGATTTAGGATTAGTGTTTGGTGTTAGGGCTTAGGATTTATAGTTTAGTGTTTGCAGTTTAGGGTTTAGCGTTTATGGCTTAGGGTTTAGGGTAAGTGTGTAGGGTGTATGGTTAAGGGTATCGGGTTTAGGGTTTAGAGTTTAGGATTTAGGGTTTAGGATTTAGGGTTTAGGGTTTAGGGTATAGGTTTAGGGTGTAGGATTTAGGGATTATTGTTTAGGGTTTAGGGTTAGGGTTTAGAGTTTAGGGTTTAGGGTTTAAGGTTTAGTGTTTAGGGTTTAGGGTTTTGACTTTAGGATTTAGGGTTTAGGGTTTTGGATTTATTGTTTGGAGTTAGGGTTTAGGGTTTTGAGCTTACAATTTCAGGTTTAGGGTTTTGGGTTTTGGGTATAGGGTTTAGAGTTTTGGGTTTAGGAATTATAGTTAGGATTTAAGATTTAGGGTTTAGGGTTTAGTATTTAGAGTATAGGGTTTAGGGTTTGGGGTCTAGGTTTTAGGGTTTAGGGTTTAGGATTTGGGGTTTAGGGTTTTGGGTTTTAAATTTAAGGTTTATTGTTAAGGGAATAGCATTTAGGGTTTAGTTTTTAGGGTTTAGGGTTTTGGATTTAAGGCTTTGGGTTTAGAGTTTAGGTTTTATGGTTTAGAGTTTTGTATTCAGGGTTTTGGTTTAGTATTCAGGGTTTAGGGTTTAAGGTTTAGGGTTTAGGGTTTAGGGTTTAGGGTTAGGGTTTAGGGTTTAGGGTTTATAGTTTAGGGTTTAAGGTTTAGGGTTAGAGTTTTGATATAGGGTTTAGCGTTAAGGGTTTAGTGTTTAGGATTTAGGGTTTAGGGTTTAGATTTTGGATTTATGGTTTAGGGTTTTGAGTTTATGATTTTGAGTTTAGTGTTTAGGGTTTAGGGTTTAGAGTTTGGATTTTGGGTTAGGGTTTTGTTTTTTGAGTTTAGGATTTAGGGTTTAGGGTTTAAGGTTTAGGTTTTAGGGTTTAGAGTTTACAATATAAGGTTTAGTGTTTAGGGTTTAGAGTTTGGATTTAGGGTTTAGGGTTTAGGGTTTGAGGTTTAAAGTGTAGGGTTTAGGGTTTAGGGTTCAAGGTTCAGGGTTCAAGGTTCTGGGTTTAAGGTTCTGGGTTTAAGGTATAGGGTTTAGGGTATAGGTTTTAGGGTTTAGGGTTTAGAGTTTTAAGTTTTAGGTTTTAGAGTTTTGGATTTAAGGTTTAGGGTGTAGGCTTTAGAATTTTAGATTTAGTGTTTATGGTTTAGGGTTTAGGATTTAGGGTTTAGGGTTATGGTTTAGGCTATAGTGTTTAAGGTAAAGTTTATGGTTAAGGGTCTAAGGTTTATGGTTTAAGGTTTAGGTTTTAAGGTTTAACATTTAGGGTTTAGTATTTAGGGTTTAGGTATTAGGGTTTAGAATTTTGGATTTTGAATTTAAGGCTTATTATTAAGGGAACAGGGTTTAGGGTTTAGTTTTTAGGGTTTAGGGTTTTGGATTTAAGGCTTTGGATTTAGAGTTTAGGGTTTATGGTTTATAGTTTTGTATTTAGGGTTTCACTTTAAGGTTTAGTGTTTAGGGTTTAGGATTTAGGGTTTAAGGTTTAGGGTTTAGGGTTTAGGGTTAAGGGTGAGGGTTTGGGGTTTAGGGTTTAGTATTTAGGGTTTAGTGTTTAGTGTTTATGGTTTAAGGTTTACGGTTTAGGGTTAGAGCTTAGATTTTGGGTTTAGGGTTATGGTTTAGGCTATAGTGTTTAGGGTAAGGTTTAGGGTTAAGGGTTTAAGGTTTAGGGTTTAAGGTTTAAAATTTAGGGTTTAGGATTTAGGGTTTAGGTATTAGGGTTTAGAATTTTGGATTTTGAATTTAAGGCTTATTGTTAAGGGAACAGGGTTTAGGGTTTAGTTTTTAGGGTTTAGGGTTTTGCATTTAAGGCTTTGGATTTAAAGTTTACGGTTTATGGTTTATAGTTTTGTATTTAGGGTTTCACTTTAGGGTTTAGGGTTTAGGGTTAAGGGTGAGGGTTTAGGGTTTAGTATTTAGGGTTTAGTGTTTACGGTTTAGGGTTAAAGCTTAGATTTTGGGTTTAGGGTTTAGGGTTTAGGGTTAGGGTTTAGGGTTTAGGGTTTAGGGTTTAGGATTTAGGGTTTAGGATTTAGAGTTTGGATTTATGGGTTAGGGTTTTGAGTTTGTGATTTTGGGTTTAGTGTTTAGGGTTTAGGGTTTAGGGGTTAGGGTTTGAATATAGGGTTAGGGTTTAGTATTTTGAGTTTAGTATTTAGGGTTTAGGGATTAAGGTTTAGGATTTAGGGTTTAAAGTTTACAATTTAAGGTTTAGGGTTTATGGTTTAGAATTTGGATTTAGCCTTTAGGGTTTAGGGTTTAAGGTTTAAAGTGTAGGGTTTAGGGTTTAGGGTTCAAAGTTCAGGGTTAAGTGTATAGGGTTTAGGTTATAGGTTTTAGGGTTTTGGGTTTTGGGTTTTAGGTTTAGAGTTTTAGGTTTAGGGTTTAGGGTTTAGTGTTTAGAGTTTTGGATTTAGGGTTTAGAGTGTAGGGTTTAGAGTTTTAGATTTACGGTTTAGGGTTTAGAGTTTGGGATTTAGGGTTTAGGGTTTGGGAGTTAGAGTTTATGATTTACGGTTTAAGGTTTAGGGTTTTGATTTAGGGTATAGTGTTTAGGGCTTAGGGTCTAGGGTTAAGGGTTTATGGTTTATGGTTTAAGGTTTAGGGTTTAGGGTTTAGCGTTAGAGTTTAGGGTTTTGAGTATAGAGTTTAGGGTTGGGGATTAGGTTTGGGTAAGAATTTAGGGTTTTAAGCTTAGGATTTAGGGTTTAAGGTATAGTGTTTAGGGTTTAAGGTTTAGGGTTTAGCGTTTCGATTTAGGATTTAGGGTTTAGTGTTTAGGGTTTAGCGTTTACGGTATTTTGTTTAGGGTTTAGGCTTTAGGTTTTAGCACGTAGGCTTTATGGTTTAGGGTTTAGAATTCAGTGATTATTGTTTAAGGTTTAGGGTTTAGGGTTTAGCATTTAAGGTTTGGAGTTTTAGGTTTTGGGTTTAGGGTTTAGGGTTTATAGTTTAGAATTTAGGGTTAAGGTTTAGAGTTTAGGGTTTAGGGTTAAGGGTTAAGGGTTTAGGGTTTAGGTTTTAGGGGTTTAGGGTTTTGGGTTTAGGGTTTAATGTTTATGGTTAAGGGAATATGGTTTAGGGTTTAGGGTTTTGGGTTAGCATTTAGGGTTTAGTATTTAGGGTTTAAAGTTTAGGGTTTATGGTTTAGGGTTTTGAGTTTAGGATATAGGGTTTAGGGTTTAGGATATAGGGTTTAGGGTTTAGGATTTAGGGTTTAGGGTTTTGGGTTTAAAGTTTAGGGTTTCGGGTTATTATTTAGGGTTTAGTGTTTAGGGTTTGGGGTTTAATGTTTAGGGTTTAGGGTTTATGGTTTAGGGTTTCAGATTTAAGGTTAAGGGTTTTGGGTATAGTGTGTAGAGTTTTGAATAAGGGTCTAGGTTTAGGGTTTAGGGTTTTGAGTTTGGGATTTAGGGTTTAGAGTTTAGCATTTAGAATTTTGGATTTAGGGTTTCGGGTTTAGGGTTTAGGGTTTTGTGTTTATGTTTGGATTTAGGGTTTAGGGTTTAGCATTTAGGGTTTAGAGTTTACGATATAAGGTTTAGGGTTTAGAGTTTATAGTTTATGTTTAAGGGTATAGTGTTTAGGGTTTAGGGTTTTGCATTTAAGGTTTTGGGTTTAGAGTTTACGATTTAGGGTTTAGGGTTTATAGTTTAGGGCATACAGTGTATGGTTTATGGTATAGGGTGTAGGATTTAAGTTTTAGGGTTTAGGGTTTAGGGTTCGGGGTTTATGGTTAAGGGTATAGGATTTAAGAATTAGGTTTTTGGTGTTTAAGGTTTAGGGTTTTAGGTTTAGAATTTAGGGTTTAGGTTTAGGGTTTTGGGTTTAGAGTTTAGGATTTAGGGTTTAGGGTTTAGGGTTTAGGTTTAGGGTTTATAGTTTGGATTTAGGGTTTAGGTTTAGGGTTTAGGGCTTACGGCTTAGTGTTTATAGTTTAGGGTTTAGCATTTGAGGTTTAAAGTTTATGGTTTAGGGTTTAGGGTTTAGAGTTTAGGGTCTATGGTTAAGAGTATCAGGTTTAGGGTTTAGGTTTTTGGATTTTGGATTTAATGTTAAGGGTTTAGAGTTTAGGGTTTAGGGTATAGGTTTCAGGTTTAGGGTTCAGGGTGTAGGGCTTAAGGATCAGGGTTAGAGTTTATCATTAAGTGTATAGGTTTTAGGGTTTAAGGTTTAGGGGTTTAGTGTTTAGGGTTTAGAGTTTAGGGTTTAGCATTTAGGGTACAATGTTTAGGGTTTATGGTTTTAGGTATAGGGTTTAGGCTTTAGGCTTTAGGCTTTAGGTTTTAGCATGTAGGGTTTAGGGTTTAATGTTTAGAGTTTAAGGTTTAATTTTTAGCGTTTAGTGTTTAGGATTTACAATTTAGGATTTAGGGTTTAGGGTCTATAGTTTAGAATTTAGGGTTTAGGGTTTAGGGATTAGGTTTAGGGTTTAGGGTTTAGGTTTAATGGTTTAGTTGTTAGGGTTTAGGGTTTAAGGTTTAGCATTTTGGGCTTACTGTTTAGGGTTAGGGGTTTATGGTTAAGGGTATAGGGGTAAGAGTTTAGGGGTAAGGTTTTAGGGTTTAGGGTTTTTTTTTTTTTTTTTTTTTTTTT